>CATIWJ010114531.1:0-10907 GCA_949640765.1 Croton laevigatus
TAACTTCTTCTCTCTCTCTCCATTCTTTTATGATCACCGTTTCTTTAAAACACAAATACCAATTTTCATTAATTCTTCAAAACTCTTTGACCCAAATCACTCCAAATCGCAAACACCTGCATAATAGTAATGGGTTTCAACAGCCAGCAATATTAAGTTAAAAAGAAGAAGGAGGTTGGGTCCGTTATTTTATTTTAATTTATTTTTGAAATGAAAAAAAAAAAAAAGAAGAAAAAAAGTTTTTGATAAGTTAGAAGGCCTCACGCGAGTGCCGTTAGATTGCAATACACGCGTGTTTATTTCTGTTAAAAAAGGGTTGAGTATAATTCACGCATGTAATTTAAGGGTCTTTTATTGTTATTAGTTACTCTAGGGTCCTTACATAAAAAACATGCAAAGTTGGAGGGCCTCCTAATGGTTTCGGCCCACGGAAGTAGGCCAAAATCATTTTTTACGCATATACCATTATGCTTTGGGATTTTTAGCCCAAGCATATTCATGGACACTTTTAAGCCGTTCCAAAGAGTATGTAGGTAGAGCAATCAAACAGGCCCATATTCTCTACGTTAAAATGCTATTTTAATAGGGCTTTTTAAAAAAAAAAAAAAATTATAGCTATTTCAGGTCCTAAACTAAAAATAGAATAGGGTCCTCAATTCTCTGGGACTTTAACTCATGTATTATCAAATAAAGATATTTTAGGCCATCTGGTCGATCAGCCGTTCGATTCATTTTTTTTCTTGCAACAAACATTGCAAATGAGTATATCAAATTTAAGCACTAGATGTAAAGATTTTAAATCTGGCCTCATATTTGTCATCCAACCACCGGAAGATTTCATTTTACATGTTTAAATTTTTTTTCCAAAACTTTAAACATATAAAACGAGGTCTTCCAGTGGTTGAACGATAGATATGAGACTGATTTGGAATCCTTACATCGGGAGCTTCAATTTGATACACTCATTTGCAAGATTTATCGCCCGAAACAAATAATCAAACGGCGGGTAGTAAAAGTGCTTACTAGTCCAAAAGTATAATATTAATGAGGAAAAAAAAAAGATTTTGGCCCACGGAAGCAGGCTACAACTCACACGCTGACACGTACATCGAAAAATTTAAAAATAAAGGGAAAAAGATATATAATAATATAATGCGACGGTCACAATCTAATCCAAACACTTCGCTTACTACACCACGTCTCTCTGTCTCTTCGATTATCTGCTTTCTTCTTATATATCAACTCCTCACCATTTCCCCCAAATTCTATGTAATTTAACTTATAATCTCCATCTTTACAAATTCAAAGCGATTAGAAGCTTTCAACAGGTAAGTTTTCTTGTATTCATATATTGATCCATCAACAGACACAGATACATTGGCTATTTGGTTATTGTTGATGTTATAAATTAGTTGTCGCTTGAAGTTAAGCTTTTGAATTATTTTGGATGGTTTATGTAGTACGAGAATGGGTTTCACGAGGAAAGAATATGAATTTTTGAGCGAGATCGGGTTGAGTTCGAGAAATTTGGGCTGTTATGTTAATGGAACTTGGAAAGCAAATGGTCCTGTGATCTCTACTTTGAATCCTGCAAATAACCAGGTCTGGATTTTATTTTATTTTTTCAAATATTGTAGATTAATTTATATTTAATTTTTGTGTTTCATTATTATGTATTTGGAGTTTTCTGTTTTTCTTTTTTGGTTGGTGTTATAGCAAGCTTGTGTTAGTTTATCTACTGTGCTTCAGTTACTATTTATGAAATAGTTGGTTTTTTTTTTTTTTTGGAGATAGAACTTTTGGTCATTAGTGTGTGAAATTGAGGTTTGTTCTTTGTCAACTCAGGTAATAGCTGAAGTTGTGGAGGGTTCCATTGAAGATTATGAGGAAGGAATGCGAGCTTGCAGCGCAGCCTCTAAGACATGGATGCAGGTGAGATAGAATTCTTTACTCTTGCAACTGTTTTGCTTTAGAGTAGGTACTTATTGTTAACGGGACCAATTTTATTTTCTTTCTTGTAGGTTCCTGCACCAAAGAGAGGTGACATTGTGAGACAGATTGGAGATGCTTTGAGAGCAAAGCTTCCACAGCTTGGTCGCCTTGTCGCACTTGAGATGGGAAAAATACTTCCGGAAGGCATAGGAGAAGTTCAAGTATGCCTTACTACTAAAAAATTTTATGCTTTTAAAATTGTGTTGTGAACCTCATTTTCACCTACTGAATTATATATATTTGTGGTAGTTGCAATGCTCATCTTTATTTAGTGTTGATATAAATTCAGTGTTGTTGTCTTTGTTAATCTGACTCCAGAAGCACAATTGCAGGAAATAATTGACATGTGTGATTTTGCTGTTGGGTTAAGCCGACAACTGAATGGATCAATAATACCATCAGAACGTGAGCTCAAACTTCAGTCGTACTTGCATTTTCTCAATTTTGTTGTCAAGTTATTCCTATTTCTCTCTAGCAGGAATTAATAGATATATTTGTTCTTTTAACAGGTCCAAATCATGTTATGTTGGAGGTACCTAGCTTTTGTGCGCTTTTGCTATTGGGATTACTTAATTGGTTGGTTTCATTGTTTTAAGTAGTTTTTCCTTTTGTGCAGACATGGAATCCCCTAGGAATAGTTGGTGTCATCACTGCTTTCAACTTCCCATGTGCTGTTCTTGGTGAGCATTTTACTTAGCTTTTGAAAGAACATATGCTTTCTCAATGAAGAATGTCAAGTATTTTGAAAGAACATATGCTTTCTCAATGAAGAATGTCAAGTATGCTTGTATGTGCATATCTTGTGCGTCTGTGAGTGCATGTGTGGGTATGCATGTGTGTATGTATTCTGCTCTCCATAAGGTTGTTGAACCAAGGCTTCATGTTCTCTTTACAAATATTATCTTTTTTTTTTTCTTATCCTTGTAAATTTCTGGATGATTCTTCTACTTCTTGAATCTTGTAAGTTCAAATGCTAATATCCTTATACATAGTTTATTGCAACTTGAATTAGCATACATATCATCTCCTCCTTAACATATTGACCATCTTTTTGAAGTTTGAAATCTCTCTCTCCCCCTGTTCCATGAATTTACAGGAAATGTTGTTTTGTAGGATGGAATGCATGCATTGCGCTGGTTTGTGGCAACTGTGTGGTTTGGTAAGTACTTGTTACTCTGAAGTAGGAAACTTAATTTTCATAGCAAATGAGTGTGTTTGTGTTAGATCTTAAGTTTTAGATAAAGTTATGACATATGATATCTATCATTCAATGGATTAAAGATATACACTCTGCCATAGAATATTTGAACAAAGATACAACCAATAAGTTTATACTCAAAAAGGTCGTAATTTAAAACTCGAAATCAAATGTATTATTCGTAAATTACATTTTTAAATCCTACTGTAGGAAAGGTGCTCCGACGACTCCATTGGTCACAATAGCAATGACAAAGCTGGTGGCTGATGTGTTGGAGAGGAACAACTTACCACCTGCAATTTTCACAACTTTTTGCGGTGGTGCTGACATTGGTCAAGCAATATCACGAGACACTCGTATTCCTTTAGTTTCTTTCACTGGAAGTTCAAAGGTAGTTCTTTCTTTGGCCTCAATAGAATTGTCTCGTGTTGTGCACGGGATCATTTAATTTTTGCAACTTGATTTATACTAATTTCTTCCTTCCTAATATTTCAAGTCACTGATTTTATTTATGAATTTTGGCGTAAATCCCCTAAATAATGCATGTACCTTCAGAATTCTTTTGAAATTTCTATTCTTTTTGGTATTTTCAATTCGTTATCTAACTGACCAGTCGTTAATAGATATAGTGATTTATTTGAGCATAATTTTATGACATATAGTATATTTTTCTCTCTCTTTTTTTTTTCCACATGAAATTCTTCTTCTGAATCTTTGAATTTTTACAGTTTGAAAGTTCATCTTGTTCACTCTAGATACATTTGTATTTGAATGCTTGAGTTGTGGAGGATATAGTTGGACCAATCTGCAAATATAACAAGATAAAAGTTTTCAGTAGAAAGGTAGGATGGTGTTCAAGAATTTGTTTCCTGATACATATTTTCATAAAGAAATTAAATCTGATCAACAGGTAGGACTGATGGTGCAAGAGACAGTGAATAAAAGATATGGTAAATGCTTGCTTGAATTAAGTGGCAACAATGCTATAATAGTAATGGATGATGCAGACGTCAAGCTAGCTGTTCGTTCCATTTTGTTTGCTGCTGTCGGGACAGCTGGTCAGCGTTGTACAACATGCCGTAGGCTGGTATATATTCATTTCTCTTGTAATGATATGTTGATAGCTGGCAAGTATTGTACTTAGTACTTACAGAAATTTTGTTGCTTCTTGTGAAGATTCTTCATGAGAGTATATATCAAAGTGTACTCGATCAACTAATTCACGTATATAATCAAGTGAAAATTGGGGATCCATTGGAGAAAGGTACTTTGCTTGGGCCGCTGCACACTTCAGAGTCTAGGAAGAATTTTGAAAAGGGAATTGAGAAGATAAAGTCCCAGGTCAACTCTTGTTCTCCTCCTATCCCCGTCTAGTTCATTTAACCCGCATATCTAAGATCTATTCTCTAGTGCATATTACATCTCTTAGGTGGTCAAGCTTTTAGATTTTTTGCAAACATGTAAATGGATAGATCCTTATGAACACGTTTCAGGAATATGTTCAAAGATTTCATGATATTAAATTAGATATGACTGATGGGAGGCAGGAAGCCAGAGAATTTCTTTTTCTTCCTGCCATTCCTTTAAGCTTTTACCATCACTTTAAAGATTTGTAATACTAGTTTCATCTATTGTTTGTTGAGTAAAGTTTAATTTGTTGTTTGTACTTATACAGGGAGGGAAGATTCTAACTGGTGGTTCAATTATAGAGTCTGAAGGTAATTTTGTGCGGCCCACAATAGTTGAGATATCTCCAAACACAGATGTCGTAAAGGAAGAGTTATTTGCTCCTGTGCTTTATGTTATGAAATTTCAGGTAACATTGTCATGAACCTTTTTTTTCTTTGATAGATTTCTCACATAAGGATACGAGTTTCTAACTTTATTTTAAGATAAACTTCTCCCTTCACAAATTATTTGTCACTATGGAGGGCATCGCATAATTATCCTTGTATATATTCCTTTCACTTTGCTGGATTTTTCTGAACTGGTTCCTGAATACAAACTTAATTTGTGCAGAATTTACAAGAAGCTGTTGAAATAAACAATTCAGTGCCTCAAGGCTTAAGTAGCTCAATATTCACCCGAAATCCTGAAATTATCTTCAAGTGGATTGGGTGAGTTTTCCCGCCAATTATAGAGTTAATTGTATCTTTTGATTCTAATCTTACATGCAAAATCCCATGAAATATGGATTTTTTTTTTTTTAATCCGCTATTGAAATATTTCTGATTTGTTGATGAGTTTCGAAATATTCTTACTAAGTTCATGATATTGCAGACCACAAGGAAGTGATTGTGGTATTGTTAATGTTAATATACCAACAAATGGTGCTGAAATTGGTGGTGCATTTGGCGGTGAAAAGGCTACAGGTGGTGGTCGTGAAGCAGGGAGTGATTCTTGGAAGCAGTATATGCGTCGCTCCACTTGGTAAAAACAAATTCTCTAATTTGGTTTCACTGTTGCTTTTACATCATTTCAACATCATGAAAGTGGGAGTTATTTAGAATATCCTCTTAACAAAATTTTATCATTGTTCTTGTTTAATCCTTGCAGTACAATCAATTATGGGAACGAGTTACCGCTAGCACAAGGCATCAATTTCGGCTAAAGTATAAACAGAGGTTGGTATCGAGTTTTCAATTATTATCATTTGCATTTGTGTTGAGCAAATATACAGAATTTTTTTGTGTTTATTGTGCAACTTTGCAGAAGGATGATTAGCATGGATCTCGACAGACAAAGGAAGAGATGTGACGTTGGAGTGTTTGTGCTCTACACGGGATGCTCTTTTACATCAGAATTGCCTTATAACAGAAATATAATGTAATATGTTTGAACAAGTTGTTTAATAAAATTACTTGAGAAAGGGTAATAAATTTAAATAAGTTGAGCTGTTAGCGAGCTATTTTAAGATCAGCCGGATAAAAATTTGCTCGGGCTCTCCTTTAAGAAAAAGGTTTATTTAATGGTTCAACTAATATATTAGAAAAGCTTTATTTTAAACAATGCCTATAATGCTCAATTGTTCCATCTGGAATTGCAGCACATATATAATTCAACGGTATAGAATAAAAACCTTTTTCTTTACCAATTATAGAATAAACGTTTCAAAGACAACAATTTTACAAAATGGATTCAGTGGTTCACATTTAACTTGGTACTTCTAAGTTATTATGATTAATTTCTTTTAATCATAATTAACGCTACTAATAATACTTTATGAAAAAAAAAGGCTTGTTTCTGGTTCTGACAAAAGGATTGTTCCTTACAGTAAAGCAATAATCTGCTAAAAAAATTGCAAAAGGATTGAAATTTATGTTCCAATTACCATAAATTGCAAGATGTTATTTTAATTTTCATGATTTAGAAATGGAATTTGAAAGAACATTTTTTGTCACTAATGTACAAAAGGAAATAACAAGAAATCAAATCCCTTATTTTTGCCATAATTAATCAATATAATTTCCAGGTAAGAAATGTCCATATTACAACTAATAAGCCCTTTGATCGTGATTAATTAAAGTCGTAACTATACTAAAATTAACATTACTTCCAAGTTCTAATAATGGAATTTATTAGATGTGGGAATAATTAAAGGAAGTGAAGTGTTGAAATTTCCATAGTAAGTGTCTTCCAATACCATTCTTTGATTCTTGATTCTTAACCAGACGGCTATAAATAGTGGGTTTCAATGGTTAAGTTCAATCATATTCAAGCTTAGTTCTATTAAGTGAGTTTAAGCTGAGTTCTAATAATAAAAGTTCAAAGATGGAGAGGAAGGTTTTAGCCTTAGCAATGCTAGTTATGCTTTTATTAGGCACAATTGAGGCTCAACAACTTACTCATCTTCCTCTTCCTCCTCCACCTCACCACCACCACCACCATCTTCCCCCTCCACCTCACCACAACCACCTTCCTCCTCCACCTCACCACCACCACCACCACCACCATCATCCATCGTCGCCACCGCCACCGCCACCTTCCACTATCAAATGTGCAACCAAATGTGCATCTAAGTGCATAATGTCAATCAAACTTCCACCATTGGCTGCCGCTTGTTTTAGCCTTTGCATGATTAAATGCAAGTTTTTTCCTTCTGATATTGTTTATAGTTGCACCGATTCTTGTGCTACAAATATGGTCAACAATTCATTAGCCACTGAATCTAATATTGGTATGTTACAATTTAACTTTATTTTAAATTATATTTGACTATTTTTTTATATTGTATATTCATATATTTGTTTAAGAATTGACAAAAATTATTATCTCAAAATCACAAAATTTAGCTACTTGAGAGTGCTTTTTATTATAATCGATCTTTTCTATTATACTAATTGATTTTTTTTTTTGCTTTAATATGGCAGATGATGAAAAAGTAGAAGGTTACGTAAATTCATGCTATCAAATGTGCAAAAAGAAAAACGAAAATAATGAGAATAATTAGAGCTGATGTGGTTCACTGGAATCACATTACATACGGATCCTTTCAGTATGTAAGGGAAAAAAAATTGTTATTTCTAAATAAAATGGAAGTGAAGTAATTATTGTAGCTAAGCTAGTAGCTCAATAGATGTTAGTATTATTAATAAAAGAAAAAGAGGCTATCAAATTATGATTCAAGGCTTCTATTTTATTATAATATTTTCATTTTCATTATTAGCCAATCCTCGTTAAGATTTTAGTTCTATAATATATATATTTGATAATATGAGTAATTTGTTTTTCTTGCAACGGTGTCGTTAAACCGGTGTGAAATTATAGCCAGTAGCCACAACATTGTTTTTACAATTTCATAAGTCTAAACGCCAGGGATAACAAACGACAATCGTTCTTTATTATTAATTAGCTCCAAGCAAAAATTATGCTTGTGCATAACGATTACATGTAAAATCCACATTTAAAGTTTTTCTATCTAGTTTATGTACTAAATTATTACAATTCCTCGGAACAAAAATACAATTGACAGTATTACAAGAATTAAGTAGCTTTTTTACGTCCAAAATAATGTCCATGACCTAATGATATAGACTAATTTGCCCTTGAATAGCTTTTACGACCATTTGAATTAGATATTGTTCTACTTGTCGTTTATTCGAACAATTCATAACAAATTTGTCTCTATATAGTCTAGAAAAAAAAAAAAACCTATAATCCATATACATCCAGGAACAAAACGGAAATCAGATGTCATTTCAAAGCACCAACATGCATTCTAGCTTCTCAACATTATCAAATGTCAAGCTCTATGTAATTGTTTCTTATTTACTAATTTCCTCAATACACAATATGGTTCCAACAAGCAATTACAAAAAATGGTAAAGAGTAACAGCCAATTCAGAATAAACTTTGTATAATTGCAAAAAAGTGGTAGCATTGTCGTTAGTACTCATCAAATTAATAGAGAAACAAACAGTTTCCTCTTTTTCTTTTTCTTTTTCTTTTTTTTAAAGAAAATGCCTACAAGAGAATAGCTAAAGAATTGTAAATGAGCCGAGCAAAGTCTTATTACTGTCAAGGTCAAGCTTGGTCATTTACTTTTCAAACCAATCTCAAATAAATTTTAATTGAACGGAACCTCAAGTAGCTCGTAAGCAACTCATTTCTTATAAAATTGTAAATGAGAAAAAGAAATAAATTATGGTGTAGATAAATAGAGATATAAATTATTATTTAAATATTAATTAATCATTATGTTATAATAAATATTAAATTTCCAATAAAAAAAATACATATAATACATGATTAGACAAAAATAAAATTAAAGGAATCTACATACGAGTTTTAAAAACAATACAATTAGTATATAATATAACGCTCCCAATCCACCTGAAATTGCAGCACAATATATAATTGATAATTCAACGTTTATAGCATAAACATTAATATAATTGAACATATTATTTTAATTCTCCGATTTAGAAATGGAATTTGAAAGAACATTTTTGTCACTAACGAAGGAAAAGGAAATAACAAGAAATCAAATTCCTTTATTTTTGTCATAATTATTGATCAACATAAAAGTTGCAAGTAAGATTTGTCCATACTACATCTAATTAAGAATTGTCCATATTACATCTAATTATAAGCCCTTTGATCGTGATTAATTACGTCGTAGTTATACTAAATTAATAGTGCTTCCAAGTTTTAAGAATGGAATTTATTAGACGGGAATAATTAAAGGAAGTGAAGTGTTGAAATTTCCATAATAAATGACTTCCAATATCATTCATAGAGGTTTTCAATTTTTAAGTTCAATCATTCAAGCTTAGTTCTATCTTTTTTATTACAAAGATACATCTACTTTACTCTCTATCTAAAGGGGAGGGGGAAGCGAATCGAACTCAAGTACGGAGGCTTTGGTAAGGAGATCATCTATCACTGGAATACTTCCTTGTCCGTAATGGAATTTAAACCTACGATTTCATGGTCATTAGATATCACGATCAACCACTAGATCAGATAGTTGTTCCCTCAAGCTTAATTCTATACTAAGCTTGGTTTAAGCTGAGTTCTAATAATAAAAGATCAGAGATGGAGAGGGAGGTTTTAGCCTTAGCAATGCTAGTTATGTATGCTTATCTTAGGCACAATTGAGGCTCACTCAACAGCTTACTCATCTTCCTCTTCCTCCACCTCACCACCATCATCACCCGCCACCACCGCTTCCACCTTCAATTGTCAAATGTGCATAACGTCAATAAGAATTCCGTCATCTTTGGTAGCCGCTTGCTTTAGCATTTACATGATTAAATGCAAGTTTTTTCCTTCTGAAATTGTTTATAATTGCACCAATTTTTGTGTTACGAATATGGTCAACAGTTCATTAGCTACTAAATCTAATCTTAGTATGTTAATATTTAAATTTATTTTAAAATATATTCGACTGCATTTTTATATAAATATTTTTATATTTGTTTAAGAACTGATAAAAATTAATATTTTTGTCATGAGAATACTTTTTTTTATAAGTAATTTTTTTTATAGTGCTAATTGATTTTTTTTTTCTTTTATTTTTAATGTAACAGATTATGAAAAAATAGAAGGTTACGTGAATTCATGCTATCAAATATGCAAAAAGAACCATAAGAATAGTGAGAATAATTAGACATAATACGGTTGGTTGAAATCAAAATACATATCAATGGTTTCAGTATTTAAAAAAAAAAAGTTATTTTACATAAAATGGAAGTGATATAATTCTTCTAGCTAAATATATGTTATTATTGATTATAAAAAAAAAAGGCTCTCAAATTATGATTTCAGGCTTTTATTTTGTCATAATATTTTTATTTTCATTATTAGCCGTTCTTCCTTTATACATATGTTAAGATTTTAGTCATGTATACACACATGATAATATGAGTAATTTGTTTCTCTTGAGACGGCGTCGTTTCCAGATTAAATTAAACATGGATTGAACAAATTATAAACAAGATTTCTAGATTAGTGAATTCTATTTAGTAGAACAAATAAATTACGAAAAAATTGAATTGATAAATATGTACCGATTAAGAAAATAATAGGGAAACATGAGTTTGATATGTTTTAATTTCTCTGTAAGTATTTTTGGCCTCAAATGTCATAAAAAAATTTTCTCAGGTAATGTTCTGTATACCAGTAAACATCAGTATGTAGCACTTCTTCGGGGTCTACTACAAGGCCTAGAAAGGGTGTTACATTTATTGGTATCAGAGCATTGGTTTAGCCGTTC
>CATIWJ010114536.1:0-15118 GCA_949640765.1 Croton laevigatus
GGGAGTTCTCTCTCAAGTTGTTGGTGCAACAACTGCAAAAGAAGCCTGGGATAGGCTTGCTGCGTCATATGCTTCCGGATCACGTGCTCAGATCCGTCAACTCAAGAATCAATTGGCTCGTCTTACTCGAAACAATGAAGAAATTATAGAATATATGCATCGGGCCAAGCAACTTTCTGATCAGCTTGCTGCTCTTCAAGATCCTTTAAAGGAGAATGATCTTGTTTATGCTATTCTTGCTGGTCTTAGACCAGCTTATTGTCCGTTTGTTCAAAATTTGGAAGCTTGTAACATAGATGTTACTTATGATGAACTTTTAGGTTTGTTGCTCAGTGAAGAAATTCAACTCAAGGTTGATTCCCCCATATCATCTGATCCAGTTACAGCATTGTATTCTCAAACTACTAATTCTCGAGGTCGTGGTTATTAGCGTGGGGGATTTCATAATTCTGGTCGTGGACGTGGTTCTTCTACAGGTGCTGGTTTTTTTCCAGGTAATGGTGGATCCTTTTCTCGCGGTGGTTTTCGTGGAGGTTCTCATGGTAACTCTACTCGTGGTGGTCGTGGACAGTCTCATGGACTATTTTCTGGTGGTTTGAATTCTAATATTTCTGGTGTTGCTCCTTCCGTAACTTGTTATAATTGCTCTGGCTTTGGACACTTTGCAAATTAGTGCCCCATACCGCGTCAACAACAAAACAATAACTCCCCTACCTCTCATCTCACTACCAGGACTAATTCTTCACCTTCCAGTCTTTGGTTACTTGATACCAGTGTAACACATCACATAACTATTGATCTTGACAATCTTTCTCATCACACTGAGTACAATGGCCCTGAGGAATTACTTATTAGTGATGGTCATCACATGCCCATTTATCATACTGGTTCTTCTTCTATCTTTGTCAATAATCGTTCATTTGCTTTAGATAATATTTTGCATGTACCGTCGTCTTGTCGGAATCTTGTCTCTGTACAACAATTTACTGCCTCCAATTGTGTCTCACTTGAATTTTTCCCTTATTATTTTTTGATTAAGGATATCAACACCAAGACAATCCTTCACCGCGGACATCTTAGTGGGGGACTTTATTCGCTGCCCAATGTGTCCAAAGTTCCAGTTTTGTCTTCTTCCATTGCTAGTCCTCAAGCTCATTCTGTGGTCTATGACATTTGGCATTCTCGGCTTGGTCATGCTTCAGCTTCTATAGTTCATCGTGTGTTAGGAACTTCTTTGAATAATTTTTCTAATAAACCTAGTACGTTGTGTCATGTATGTTGTGTGAGCAAGTCTCACAAATTGCCTTTTTCTTGGTCTGATTTTCAAGCTTGTGAACCTTTCGAATTAATATGCTCCGATTTATGGGGGCCATCACCTGTTGCATCCTCTTCTGGTTATAAATACTATATTCTTTTCTATGATCATTATAGCAAGTACTGCTGGATATATTTTCTTAAATTTAAATCTAAAGTTTTGCAGTGTTTTATTAAATTTCATACTCTTGTTGAAAAGTATTTTGACCGACCCATCAAAGTTTTTCAATCGGATTGGGGAATAGAATTCCAAAAATTGCAAACGTATCTTTCCCAAAATGGTATTTCACAAAGGTCCTTATGTCCCTATACACCCGAACAAAATGGATGTGTGGAACGTAAACACCGACACATTGTTGAAATGGGTCGATCCTTGTTAACTCATGCACCAGTTCCACAACAATATTGGGATTTTGCCTTTTCCACTGCTGTTCATATAATAAATCGCCTTCCCACATCTCTTCTTCAAAATATTTCTCCTTACGAAAAATTGTTGGGTCAATCTCCTGATTATTTATCCCTTCGAGTTTTTGGTTGTCTTAGCTATCCATGGCTTCGACCATATTCCACAAATAAACTTTCTCCCCGGTCAATCCGTTGTGTTTTTTTGGGATATAGTAAATTGCACAAAGGGTATCAATGTCTTGATCCAAAAACTGGTAAACTCTATGTCTCTCGTCACGTTCGTTTTGACGAACAAGTTTTTCCATTTTCTGAATCTACATCGTTTGAGTCTACTTCTACTTCGTCATCTAGTTGTCCCTCAAAACCTTTGCTTTTACACTATTTCGTTGTCTCTTCTCACCCAATAACATCTTCCCCTGTTACTCCACACATACCTTCTCATCAAACCACAACACAGTCTTCAACTCCATCACGAATTCTCCATAGGTCATCTCAGCCCAATTCTTCGTCGTCTATATCTACACATACCAGGTTCTCTCCTTTAACACTGGCACTTGATCCTTCTGAAAAACCAGATCCTAACCCGTCTGAACATATTCATTCTACTAAATCACCTTTACCTACCCAACAATCATCCGCTTCCTCAGCTGAACCCGAACCTATTCCTCAACTCAAATCTTCACATCACATGATAACCAGGTCCAAAAACAACATATTCAAACCTAAATTATATTCCACCATTTTACAACAATCTAATCATTATACCTCTCTTCCTAATATCGAACCCTTAACATACACTGAAGCCAACAAGTACAAGGTGTGGGTTGATGCCATGAATGAAGAACTAACTGCTCTTCGTAATAATCACACTTGGAAAATTGTTCCCCGAGACTATGCGACTAATGTTATTGGTTGTAAGTGGGTATTTCGTATTAAGCGGAATTCGGACAACACAATTGCAAGATATAAGGCCCGCTTGGTTGCCAAGGGATTTCATCAGCGTCCTAGCCTTGATTATTATGATACATTCAGTCCAGTGGTCAAACCGACCACGGTCCGGTTACTTTTATCTTTAGCAGTTTCATATGACTGGGATATCACCCAACTAGATGTTTCCAATGCTTTTTTTCATGGCGATTTGGATGAGCCAGTTTATATGGAACCACCACCAGGATCTAATCTTTCATATGATAGTGTTTGTTTTTTGTAGAAATCATTATACGGTCTTAAGCAGGCACCTCGTTAATGGTTCAAGAAGTTAAGCTCTGTTTTGCTATCTTTCGGCTTTGTTGCTTCAAAAGCTGATACGTCCCTTTTTATATATAATCATAATGGAGCTAAAGTTTATTGTTTGGCTTATGTGGATGATCTTTTGTTAACTGGCAACAACAACTCTCTTATTACTCAGCTCAATGCTCATTTACTGCAACATTTTCCGGTAAAAAACCTTGGTCCTATTCATTATTTTCTTAGTATTGAAGCAATTCGAACTAAGGGAGGACTCTTATTGACGCAGCAAAAATACATAGGTGATCTCTTGGTTAAAGCTGAAATGGAATCTTGTCATGATGTTTCCACGCCCATCTCAAAGTCAAAGAAAAATCCTACAACTACTGATTTATCATCCTTTTCCAATCCCACTTTGTTTCAATCAGTTGTTGGCGGGTTATAATATTTGAGCTTCACCAGACCGGACATTTCTTTGGCTGTTAACAAAGCTGCCCAACGAATGCACTCTCCTAGTGAATTAGATTGGAAAATGGTCAAACGTATCCTTCGGTATTTGCAAGGCACAAAAGCAAAGGGACTCTTCTTACAAAGGACTTCCACCACGCACCTAACAGTATTCTCAGATGCTGATTGGGGAGGTTCTACTGATCGTAAAAGCACATCAGGTTTTGCTCTTTTTTTTTTGTAACAATGTGATTAGCTGGTCTGTCAAGAAACAACACACTGTCGCACGATCCTCTACTGATGCTAAATATAGAGCTGTAGCCACTGCCTCTTCAGAATTCTTATGGGTGCAATCAGTTATACGTGAAATTGGTTTTCACATCTCTACTCCAGCAACGTTATGGTGTGATAACATCTCTGCTACCTACATAAGTGCTAATCCAGTGTTTCATTCACGCTCCAAACATTTAGAAATTGATTTTCATTTTGTTGGGGACATTGTGCAACAACGTCTTTTGCAAGTCAAGCATATCCCTATAGCCTACAATGTGGCGGATATTCTCACCAAGCCTCTCCCAGAACCTCGATTTCTTTTTCTACGATCCAAGCTTTGAGTCCTTCGTCCTCCAAGCTTGAGGGAGGATGATAAGGATAAGGTTTAGATTCTAAATATGGTTATCTATATCACTTGTAACAGATTGTATTTATCTCTCTGTAATCTCTATCTCTAGGACTTGTATTTGTATATATTGGTTACTGTTAATACAATACTAGATACGTTACCATATTCATCATAAGTTTTACATCTATATTATAAACCAATTTGTTTGTGTGGTGAATTTTAATGGACCTATTATTTTCTTTTGAAAAAATACCACTAGCAACAACAAATGATTAACGTTTTCACACTAACTCCATGAACACGCATATTTACTATTAAAAATGTTAGTTTCAAAATGAAAAGAATGGATTAAAGATAAGAAATTACAGAAAAAGAAATTACAATAAACCAAGAAAAATGAAATTGTAAATAAACTTTAACCGGTGAACAGAAGAATGATGCTGAGGCTTGTATAAGCAGTCTTTTTAAGACAAGATTTGTCCATAATTGACAATCGTCTCCTGAATACAACATCAACTGTAGCGAACACAAACTGTGTAGAGTTAAATCATCAGAACCTAAGGAACTAGTAGCCTAACGAGAAAGCAGAGAGAAATCCAGAACAAAACTGATTAAGCATAAGAAATTACAAAAACAGAAATTACAATAAACCAAGAAAATTGAAAATGTAAATAAACCTTAACCGGAGAACAGAAGAATGATGGTTAGGCTTGTATAAGCAGTCTCCTTAAAACAAGATTTGTCCGCAATTGACAACCGTCTCCCAAGATACAACAAGAACTATAGCGAACACAACTGTGTGTAGAGCCAAATCACCAGAACCTAAGGAACTAGCAGCCTAACAAAAATGCAAAGAGAAAACAGAAATTTTTCGGATACTCTTTGTCTTGCAAAATATAATGAAAACATTGAGTATAGAGGAAGGCTGCAGGTAAGAGCATTGATGGACTTAAGGGCTGATTAATGAGATTTATGGAACATAAATTCGTTTCAATATTAAAACTGAAGAAATTGACTGCAGATTAATTTGTAAAACTATGAAACTGTTCTTGCAGATTAATTCTCTTTTAATACTAAAACAAAACTTAAATTGTAGAACATTTTTGGATGGAACAAACTGTGCCAAAGTAAAAATGGGCCAGGCACGCATTAGCTCTTGTCAGTCCAACATTTGCGTTGCCTACGATGTGCGGGTGCACATTGATGACCTCGGGTTCAGCCTAGGATTTGCACCATCTATGCCCCTATGCGCGAGAGAGAGCATCTGGGCTTATAATTTTACTACTACCTCCGTTTTCATGAGTTCTTTACATTTCCATTTTGGGGTATTTTTTTGAGTTGTTTACATTTTCATTTATAGTAAGTTTTGTAATTGTTTATTATTATTTCTTTATTGGTATTGATGAAAAAGTAAGTTTTTTAAAGAATTAGTAATTGTTTATTATTATTTCTGTATTGGTATCGATGAAAAGTGAATTTGTATTGATATTGGTAAAATAATGAATGTAAAAAAATGAAAAAAACAGAGGTAGTATCTTATAAAAAGATCATTGCTTATAAACTGCTCCACCATCTCATAAATTAGCAATGTGAGATTTCATCCATTTTGTATCACAATTCTTTGTTCCAAGCTCACTTTTGAGCTTCAATTTCTCATTCACCTTTAATCTGTTTTGTGCATATAATATACCGTTGAAAACTTTTATTGCATATAACATAATAACACATCTCATCTACTTTCCTAATAAATTAGCAAGCTCAAAATTGACAAAAAATCACTTTTTCAAAGACAATATATCCAACATTTACTTCCAAAATAAAATATTTACTGAATCTTTTCAATGATTTGGTCCCCAGTGGGTTGTATCTTTTCGCTAAAAAAACGATATAGCTGAGATCCAATTCCTCTTAATTAGAAGAAGGGTATAATTTGACTCTCAAAATTTCGTTGTTTTTTCTCCTCTTTCCAAAAGAATAGCTGGATTGTCTGCAATGAGTAGGGTTTGCATATGGGTCAATTCGAACCTGAAATGCTGGCGATGTGTAGGGGTGTCAAACAGATCAATCAGGTCGGGTTCGTGTTCGGGTTGATCAGGTTCGGGTTGGCTAACCCCAGCCCTAACCTGATCTATTTAAATAAACAGGTTGAAATACTCAACCCTAACCTGATCTGTTTTAGGTTCGGGTCAGATCGGGTCAACCTGTTTATTTATTTATTTTTTCATCCAAAACAGATTTTTACTTGACAAATCATCAACCAAAGATGAAAATAAAAACAGATAACAAAAAAACATCGGAATATTAATCAAAACAGATAAAAAAATCAACCAAAATAGAAAAATTCTGAATAAAAATTATCAATACATTCAACTCAGAGGAAAGGTTTTACTTGACAAATTATCAACCAAAGATCAAAATCAAAACAGATAACAAAAAAACCACCAGGATACTAATCAAAATAGATAAAAAAAATCAACCGAAATAGAAAAATCTGAACAAATATTATGAATACATTCAAATCAGACGAAAGTAATCACCGGAATCTATTAACACAAAAACACAAACACATTAAGATTCTCATCTGAGCAAAAAACCTTGGTGGCCGGCTTACCGCCGGAGCGATTCAACCGAGCCAACGTCATCACAGAGGCGAGCCGGAGGGTTGAAAAGGAAAGCAAACGCTATCTAGAGCAGCGGCAGGCTCTGGATTTCTCATCTTCGGTGGTTTAGCTCTTCATTTTCAATAGATCTGCCGACAATCTCTGGTTTCTCTCGGGTTTCGTTAGATCTGCCGTCGCCGGTTGAAGGATCTTGAACCATCTTCTCTGCCGTCACCATCCACTACTTCATCTTTCTTGACAACAAGACTCCATTTGATGGCCAATGAACTGACATATACACCTCTGCTTCTTCTTCTCTGGTTTTCGTAAGAAGCAGTGGTGGGTGGTGAAGTAAAGGTGGATAGTGAAGGCTGTGAGAGGGAGGGAGCAGAGGGTGCAGCCGAAGCAAAGGCTTGAAGGACGTTGAGCTTGAAGAAGGAGGGATGAATCAAGATGGAGGAGAGAAGAGAGATGAGAAAAGAAAGAAAAGAGAGGGAGGCGGCGGGTTAGCTACGAAATATTAGGGTTTTTACTTGTTTAATATGTATTTATATTAAAGGTTGAATAATTTTCGGGTTAAACAGGTCAAGTTTCAGGTTGGAATTCTCAACTTTAACCTAACCTATTTATTTTTAGGTCGGGTTCGTGTCAACCCATTTAATTAAACAGGTCAAAAATCTCAACCCTAACCCGCTATTAGCAGGTCAGGTTCGTGTCGGATTAGTAGGTCGGATCAGTTTTTGACACCCCTAGCGATGTGGATCAAAACCTATTTTGTATCGAGTCGATTTGGTTTGGGGTCTAGTTTGGGTTTTGTGTGTAAATTTGTTCAAAATACTTGGATGGATCAAGGTTGGGCCACAACCCGAAAATTCTATAGCAAACCGAGGGAGGAAAAAAACCGAACCAATAAGGATTTAATCCTACAAGTTGCACTAGTACTTTTTTTTCTTTTCTTTTTTTTCCCACACCAATAACATTGAGTCTGGAGATAACAAATAGTAGATCGTAACTTGTAAAATTTGACTATAAGTTAGACAAAAAATTTATACCATTGAATTTATAGTTATATTTTTCAGTATCTAATTTATAGCACATAATTAAACTCCGTAAAACTGAAACCAATAACTTTTGATATAAGGGAAAAAAAAAGTTTAAATTAATCCAATTTCAATCTTCTTTGTAACACAGTTAAGCTTGCTCATGCTTAGGCTGATGATTTTTATCATGGATAACTATATTCATATCTAAACAAACTTGAACAAATTACATTATTATAAGCCGAGTTTTTTTTTCACAAGCCATGTGTTGAACATTATTATATAAAGTCTTAAGTCCACTTTAATAACAATTGTATGTTGCCAAGTCTTTGTCAACTTACTAAAATAAAAAATAATTCAAGTTGATCTATTCAAAATAATATTGAAATAAAGCTAAATAGATTTGCAAAATTAAATTTATTGTTAAAATAAGTGGACGAAGACTTTAAAAAATTTACCAGAAATAATTTTTGAAACCGTATACATTTATGTTTAAAAAACGACTGCATAGGATGAATTTGAAATAATGGTATAAGCATGAGGAAATAAGCTAATGTCACGCAAAGCACATTAGCAGGACTTAATTACGTTTTATTAGAAATCATAGGAAATATTGTTTTGGAAATTAACAAATATTTCAACAAAATAGCCATAGAATTAAATTCCATAGTAAATTAAGTTGCCTTGTTTTGGCTCACTATTTCAGTGCGAAATATCTGAGAAAATTCTTTTTCGTAACTATTAGTATAATTGGTGACGACAGTTACGTACTAATGTGCAAAATTTAGGATACTCATTTTGACAAATAAGATGAAGAATTAACAAGAAGATAGCTTTGAAAAAATATGTCTTGCCAAAAATTTTCGAAATTAAATCGTTGGATTGGTCGTACATAGTCCTAAATTTAAAGCAGTGGGTTGTAGTTTGTTAATATTGCAATTTAGTTGCTCATTAGTGACACAATTCAAAAACAAAATTAAAAATTTAAGCTGTATATTTGAGTTTAAATCTAAAATCAACAGTGAAATTGCAACTGAGTAAGTTTCCTCCCTGATTAGAGACCAAATAATTTAAAAATTTTGAAAGAATCGCGTGATTTTTAGGGGACATTAACAATGAAGTTGGCGGTTTAACAACGAAATATCTTTTGTCGCTGGTCAGTGACAAATTATATTGTCCTCTAGCAAAGTGACTATTAAGCGACAATTTATATTGCGTAGCATATTGGTGACATAATCAGCGACGACGTTCAGGAAAAAAATTTTATTCGTTGCTGATTACATAAAAAAAAAATATAATAATAATTTATTTGTTTCATTTTTCTTAAAAGAGTGATGCTATATCTTTCCTACATTGTCTCCTATATATGGAGAGTCTTAAATTTTTAATTAATAAGTAGTGGTTGTGTCAACTCTTTTTTCTTTATAAATATTTTATTATTATGTTGCAATGGATTAGAAAAGACACCCCACCTATTCTCAAGTTGCTTGCACTACTGTTAATTTAATTAATTTTTTAAATAATTAATTAATGGATTAGTTTATAATTTGGACATTAGGTTAAGTAGCCTAAAATTTAAGGGGATGCTATAAGTCTCAAACGAGGATAAAAAGAAGTAAAAATTTAATTAAAATAAATAATTAATTACGTAATCTTAAAAACTTAATTTCTTAAAATATCTTTAAATGTTTTTTTTTTTTTCACTGAAATGAGTTATTCTGATTTGATAAACCAGAAGCAAATTACTGATACAGCAAAACAAACTAGTAATTAAAACGAGACTAATTTCCAAAATCTAAAGCTGAAGATAAAATAAATATTTTTATCGTTTTCTTCTAAAAAAAAGGGGAAACTATTGGAACTAATACTTTCTTCTTCATGATCATCTGATTCATTTGAGGACACTTCAGTAATTCCACTTGACCCTGAAGAAGATGAAGAAGGAGCAAGATTCAAATCAATTGTCGTTCTTTTTCATTTTTCAGGAACTCAGAGAACACTGGCTTTATGTTATTGTTATTTCTCAGCTTGCTTCAAATTTTATTAATACTGTAATTTTTATTCCCAATTTGGACATTCTCTTCTTCATTTTTGTTGCTTCTTTTCTTTATAAAAATATCCGGCAGAGAACCCAATTCTCCGTTGGCACCGTAGAACTCTTTTTTTTTGCGGGGAATTATTTGTTTCTGCGGTACCAAGACGATACCCATGCATAATCCAATCAGTTCTTGAGCCATTTGGAGGTTTTCCTCTGTAAAAAACTAGAGTTTTCTTCACACCCACAAGCTGAAACAATTTATTAGAAGTTAAAATTTCTCTGTCTATACCAGTTGCTTTCCAATACCCAGAAGTTGTAGGTCTATTAAATCTGTTCCCATTTGGGTATTTTGCTTCTCTGGTACCAAAAAAGTACCTTTCTTGCTCCAAATCACCTGGTAAATCTCAAGGATCAGACTTGCAAACATCAACTTCAGGTATTATAGAGCAGGTAATGGACGAGAAAAAACCTTCCTTTTTAAATACTGAACCACAAGCTCTTCATCAGTTGGGTGAAATCTAAATCCAGGTGGAAGTCTTCAAACTCCATTTTTAACAAAATTAAGCTTCTCCATCTAAAGTTTGAAACTTCATCATATAAACCCGCTTGAAGAAATCAAAAAATGGAGTTACCAAAACTTCTTGACTCTGCTTAAAGTCTCAAAATTCATGCGAAAGATTGAAGCTTTTTAAATTTTTTTGGGTAAAAGCTCAGTGATTTATACTTAGCCAATTAAGAACAATTTAAGGCCAAGATGAAGGTTCCTTAGATGTTCAAAAGAGTTGGATCATCACCCAAATCATTACAGGTCTGTAGGGCTCATCACAGTTCATTCATTCGGAAATATTTCTGAAATTCATACTTGTATATTACATGCCAATATCAAAAGTAAAAACCTATTTCTTATGGAATCTACAATCTATTCACACAAAACAGACTAAATAAATTCAACAACCAAACAAACAAAGGATATTCGACATATATGTACTATGTTCTGCCCCAAAGGTGCTCTCAAAGCAAGCTGGTCAAATGTCAAACACTCTCCTCCAGCGTTCTCAATTCTGGCTCTTGCTGTCTTTGTAAACCTCAATGCTGTAACCTTCAATGCTGGAATCTCATAATCCCTAATTTCATCGGTAACTATACCAACAACTACTGCACTCTTATTTTCCCGCACGTATCAAATGAAAACTACAACTATCAAAAACTACAACTATCAAACACTAAAACAGAAACACAAATCAGATCCAAACACTTAGTTACTAACTAAAAAAGAAGGAAACCTTTATTAGGATGAATTGAACCGTACGATTTGGGAAAAAGTTTGAGGGAAGGGTGAAGAAGTCATTATTTTATTTTATATTTAATTATATTAACTATTAAATAAATAATATTATCAAAAATACTAAAGCACTCTTATTTAGATGTCTCATACTGAAATAAATATATTTATTGAAAATTTAATATATCAACTTGAAAATGAAATGGTCAACGGTTGACCATAAAGACATGTTCTAAATTTTACATAAAACTTATTTTTATTTGATAAAAGTGTTTGGAATATTGATCTTAACACGAATGTGCTGTTTTAATATAACTCAGTTGTATTCCCATGAATCAGAACTTGATTAATTTTACTTTCAATATAAAGTTCTAACAATGAATTAATTTTACTTTCTTTCCATACTCGTAACAATTTTTCAACCCAATCCAAACTCTACAAGTGACTAAGTGGTAATATAGAATTTTTGTGATGTAATATTTCTGAATCTAGAACATAGTTGCACTTATTTTTGTTCTTTTGGCACAAGAGACATAAGATAGCACACAAATATATAAAACGGATAATTTTAGATATTTAGTGCATTAACACATAGATAACAGGAAGAATCATATCTTTGTCAACCAAAAAAAAAAAAAATGATAACAGGAGGAATTTATTATACGAAAACAACATAAGAGAAGAAAAGAAACATTAAAAGTAGAGTAATTGATTCATCTCCTGCATGTGTTGATGCCCTTAACATTCCGTCGCCACTACCAACCTCCGCGACAATTATTGTATCCTCCACAAATATTGTTACAGCTGTTATATCCTCCACACCCATACCAGGGTGAATTGCAACAACTCATATACTGTCCACAAGCCATGTAGCACCTGTTTTGTCCTCCACATCCGAACCAATTACCACCACCGCCGAACCAATTACCCCCGCCAAACCAATTACCACCACCGCCGCCGCCGAACCAATTACCACCGCCGCCGCCGCCACCAGTGATCATTCTGCAACTATTGTTTCCTCCGCAAATATTGTTACAAGTGTTATGTCCTCCACACCCGTACGAGGATGAATAGCGACAACTCATAAACTGTCCACACGCTGAGTAGCAGCTGTTTGGTCCTCCACATCCGAACCAACTCATTGCAGGACAAAAGTAACTTATATTTCCCTTTCTAATGGTTTTTGTTGTGATGCAAATTGGAGAAATGAAATCAATCCATTTATATAGGGAGAAATGAAATCCACAAGGGTCCACCACTTGCGATAATTAAATCTATATTACTCATCTCCCGTGATTAAATATCAAATTTGAATTATTTTTATTTTAGTGAGTTGACAAAGACTTCATGTATTAATTGCACATCTGGCAGCAAACAATTGTTATTAAAGTGGACTTATACAATAATGTTTAATACATGGCTTATAATATTTTCAAAAAACGAAAAAAAAAAAAACCTCGGCTTATAATAATGTTAATTTGTTCAAGTTTGCGTGTGGATATGAATATAGTTATCCATGATGAAAATCATCAGCCAAAGCATGAACAAGCTTAACTGTGTTACAAAGAAGATTGAAATTGGATCAATTTAAATATTTTTGGGCACCACCAAAACTTGAGAGAGACATATTGCTCTAACCATTTGAGTATAAATTTTGTGCGAATTTTTTTATTTGTATTCATTTATTTCAAGCGAATACTAAATTACATACTATATATATATAAGTATACAAATCTCAAAAGGACTATTTACAGTCATTATTATTTTATTACTATTAATTAACCTATCATGAACATGAATTGCAAAGACCAAGTTTAATTTAATGAAGTCAACTATAAAAGTTAATCCTTTTTTTTTTTTTCAATTATTCATAATTATGGGAAAAAGTTTCTGATCTCACAAATATTGTAAATTATAAAAAATAACATAATTTAATGTCAAGAAGTAGTGTACATATTAATTAGATTCCTTTTCTTTTTGAAATAATGAAAGTATTTTTCTTTTATATAAACGTGGTCATTGACAAATTGGATAATATTATGGACTATACAGTAAGAATAATTCTCCCTAACACAACGGTCATATACTGATTGACATATTAAAAGTATTTCATTAATTAATAAACACAAAAATTATAAAGGGATCTTAAAATATGTAAAATAAGGGTGTAAAATATAAAAGAATATAAAATAAGGGTGTAAAATATAGGCGTTCACTTTACTTCCATAGTTTACCTTTATTGTTTGGTTGGAAGTAAAATAAGAGAGTGAAAATAAAATAATTTTATGTGATTTGTTAAAATAAATATTATTTTATTATTAAAATAAAGGGTGTAATAATTTTTTATTAATATAATCACATAAGAAGTAATTTTACACCCATCACCATTTATTTTTGTTAGATATGCCTTAGTACAGAAAAGAAGAAATATAAATTTATTAATAAGAAATTGCAAATAATAATAAATAACAAAATTACAGAATACAAATAAATTAAATATGTAAACTGTAACTAAAATTATAATAAGAAATAAACGTATGTAAACCTTAATAGGAAAATTTGAGTATAAAGAAAAATCGAGACCTGTATGAACAGTTTCCTTAAGACGAAATTTGCCCGCGTATGACAATCGTCTTCCAGGATACAACGGTTACATTAGCGAACCGAACCGTGTGTAGAATTATCACCGGAACCTAGGCTAGTAGCCTATGGAACAAAAATTGAAGGAAAGATTTTTGGAATTTTAAAAAAAAAAAAAAAGAATGAAAGCTAATATTTTTAAGGAGATTTTCTTAGCACTCAACAAAATGAAAACCTGTTTGTTTTATAGTCATATTAGGGAACATCACAAGTTGAAATTATTTTATAAAAATATAGCAACTGATTTTAGCAACCGATTATAATCGGTTGCTATTTTGCCACCGATTTGAAACCGAATACTGTCAGTTGCTAAACAGCGACCGATTTGCAACTGAATAGCCACCGTCATCTCGCGGAATGAATAAAATTAATAGCGACCGATTTGTAACCGATTACCAACCGAAAATTGCAACCGTTTAGCAACCGATAATATTGCGGTTGCTAAAACCGGCAACAATATTTGGCTCCTGGATTAGCAACCAAATAGAAACCGATTAGCAACCGAAAAAAATATGGATATTGGCAACCGAATTAAAATCGGTTGCTAAATTATAAATACATTAAATCCCTAAAATCTTTCCTTCTATCTTATTTGCAGCCGCCAGCCACACACCCTCCTCTCTTCCTGAAATCGCCTCAGCCATTTCCCCCCTTCACCGGTCCGGCACTCTCACCCTTCACCTCCGCCCGCCTCTCTTACTCCTTCTCCCCTGTCCTTTCCCTGTTTGGCCAACACAAAATCCTTTTCCCCTGTCCTTCGAACAAATCGAACGCAGAAAGCAAAGCACCTGCACCAGAAACCACCACCACCAGCCGCCGCTACCTCCGTTCGGCATTAACCACCACCACTGACTCGCTGCTCGTAGTTTTGTGCGTCGTTCTCCGCTGCTGGTTTTCCTCTCTGTCAGTTCAGGTAAGTGGTTTATGCTATTTTTGTTCACTGATGCTAATGGAAACATTAGGTTCCAGTTGCTGTTCAACCCTATTCTCTCTATCTATATAAATATTGTTAGCTGGTAGTGCCTACTGCTTCTTCTGCCGCAACTGATGCAGGAGAGACTTAGCTGTGGAACAATAGCTAATCCTTCTGTATTTTGTGGTGCTTGGTTTAGGTCTGGAAATACGCCTATTAGACGTTTGATTAGTTCTTTTGAAAGTAAGTTTGGTTTCTCGTCAAGTATTTCATTATACAGATGATATTCCTTTTGCATTCTTCCTCTGCTTGATCTTTCATCACCTGTGCATAACAAAGACCGACAGATTAGTTGCTGTATGGCCATAGGAACAAAGAAATTTATTGCTGCACTTTATGCAATTTTAGTTTGATGATTTGTAGTCTCAGTCAATCTTGATTTTGGCCCTCAAGATTACGAGTAATTAACATGATTTTTCTCTCTAACCATATAATCTCCTCTTCCACCATTGCCAATTCTGCAAGAAGCCCTTGAACCTGCTTATTGAATACCATTTTAGTCGCAAGAAAACGCAAGAAAACACAAATTT
>CATIWJ010114542.1:0-54675 GCA_949640765.1 Croton laevigatus
TTTATCATTATTATTTATTTATTATATATTATTTATTTATTATATATTATTATTATTTATTATTTATTATTTTTATTTATTTATTATTATTATTATTATTATTATTATTATACTTAGTTGGGGAATGAGGAAGGAAAAGTGAATAGAAAATCTTTTGGGGGGGGGGGGGGTTGGGAAATCAATTTGGGGGAATTGAGGGAAAGCCAAAACTAAAAATGAATAAAGAGAATGATTAAAAATGTCAAACAAACAACCACAAACGGTTTCATTTCCTTTCCTTTTTCTAATTACCCCCAACCAAACGCCCATTTATTCTGTTAGTCCTAACCTTTTAATAATAGTAAGTCAAAGTTGATCTTGTCAAACTTTAGTCCAGTTTTTTTTTTAAAAATTTTAATAATAATAATAATAATTCTATAAATTCTTCTTTTTCAATAATCCTTTTATATTTTTTTTATTAAATGGAGAACACTCGTAATTTCATATTCAATTCGAGTATCACTACTGAATTCATTTGGAAAATAAAGAAATCAAAGGAAAATAATTTCTTTTTCTTACTTTATAGATTTGGCCATAAAAGATTATCTTGAAAATTATTATTTATAAATTTTTTTTTTAACATAGTTATAAACTTACGTATACGGATATAGATAAGGGAATTCGAACTCAGTTTATTAGAAATCGAGAATAAAAGTCTTATTATTTTTACTAGCCCCAACCACTTTATTTATAAACTCTTAATTTGTTGTGAGATAAGGGTTTGAATGGGCAGAGGAACAGTAAACAATTTGAGTGTGTGCTAAACGTATAGCTAATATTTATCCCAAAAATAATATTTTTCTTTAATTAAATTGAAGTAAATTTTGAGATATTTCGATGAAAATTTCATAATTTGTATTGACACAAGTTCTATATATCTATCGTCACTTAACAACACAATTAAGAAAAGGTTCAATTATACTTATGAAAAAAAAGCAAAGCAGTATCAAAAATAAAAATGAAGAATGTTTATAAAATTCAGTAAATTTTTGGATTAATCACTAAATTTAACTCGTTAATCAAAACATAAATTGGAAGGATAATTAATACTACTAGTACTACGAGGAGCAATGCATGGTAAGTAAAATAAATCTGCGTCGGAGTGATGAATGTCGGCTTTTGACCACGTGGCATGCCAAACATCAAGGAAACCGTTGATGTTTGACGATCCCTATGTAAGCTTCTTCGATCAACGGATAAAAGTACAAATTCCTAGCTATTTTTTCCAGATTTTTATTTGTAACCTTTTGTTTTTTTTTCCCCCACTTTTTTGCTTAAATTTAAAGGAAGGCCTGAAAAAGGAAGGGAACCTGGGCCGTTGCTTGGCGTGGAGGGCTTCGTTCAACTTCTTCTACCTTACATCTTTTATTTCTTTTTTCTATTTTCAATTTTTCGTATTACCATTGACGAACACAATAAATTTAGTCACTGAATAAAAGAATATCTTATAATCATTTATAATAAATTCTTTTAAAGAATATAAAATATTAAAAATAACAATCGAAACGACATAAAACAATGTGAATCTACTAGTGAAAAAAGGATCAATTGACTACTCATTATATTCAACTGACCCCTCATTATATTCATCGTTTAAAATTTAGGAGGTTTTTTTCTAAAGGAATTTATGAGAAATACATAAAATTTTGACATTGAACTCATATTATTATACTACTATCTCTGTTTTTAAAAAGTTGAGACTTCACATTATTCATCCTTCTTTTTCTACATAATTTTCTTCCAATTCTACTATAACAAATCATATCCATTTAATTTAAAAAGTGGATTCCATATGCACTAAAATCCAAATCCCCACCACCAAAAGACAAGACCCAAAATTGTCCAAATACACACAAATATACTAAAAGTCTCAATATTTTAAAAACTACCCTTCAAATACAAGTTTCAATCTTTTGAAAATAGAGGTAGTATTATTATTTTTTTCATCAAAATTATGTTGGGTGGAATAATTAAATAATTTGGTATGTTATTATAAAATTAGGCGTAGGTACAACCAATAATTTCGTTACACAATAAGAATATTTTAGTAATTAAGATTTTTTTAAACGAAGTTTAATATTGTTTCTGGGGGGCATATGCACTTGACAGGGCTAGCGGGAGGTGTCAGTGAAACCATGTGAGTGCCTAGGCTCAATGGGCGGTGGTCAAAAGACACGTGGCGGCGATCCGTTTGCTTTTCACCTTTCTTCGGTGCTTCCTCCTGTATTAGTAATAGATAGATAGATCGATACACGCGTCGTTTCATAATTTTGCGATAGATAGCTATAGTGTGAGAGCACGTGCCGGTGATTCACGTGAGAAGTGGGAATCACACGTGTGTTGCCTCCTTCTTGTGACAACTCACATGCTCGGACGTCCAGTATTTGTTTTTTCGAGTGGTGGTCGGTTTGTTATCAAATTAGTTAGACATGCATGCATAATTAATTTCTGAAGAAAAAAAAATCACCAAATATAAATTTTAAATAAAAATTAAGTAATTATGAAAATAAATTGTTGTTCACTTTTAGTATTTTATAACTTTTTTTTAATATTTTAATATTTATTACTACCTTCGTTTTTTTTATTAATTATGATTTTTATTATTGACCATTCTTTTTTTCTATAAGTTTCTTTTTATTCTACCCTAAAAAGTAACAGTTCAAATTTATTTAATATAAATATAAAAAGTGGAGCTCACATGCACTAAAAATAAATTAAATCTACTATACAATAAAATGTATAATTGTCCTAATTTAATAAAAAAATACCAAAAGTCTCACTTATTTAAGAACTGTATTTTGCTCTAAAGTCTTAATCAATTAAGAATGGAGATAGTAGTATTTAATTAGTGTATTAACAAATAATATTTCTTAAAATATGTGTCAAAATAATAATTTGACCCCAACCTTTCAATTTTTATCAATTTTATCCCAATTCGCAAACTTAACTCCAGTAGTAAAATTCACAAAATTGGTAGGGGAGAATAACCAGCAAAACAAGTCACAGTTGAATTTATTCCATTTTGAAATGCGAGGAGCTTTGGTCAGCAAAAGTTAAGTTATGGAGAAGAGAGGAGACAAGCTTCCAATGGAAGCCCATTTTTATTTGGTCTGCATCTCTTAATTAGGAAGCAAAAGAAAAGCCATTATTATATGTTGCCCCATACATCCACTCCATTGCCTAAAAAAGATCAATAAGGGTTTCACCAAAACTAACCATTTACTTATACCTGAATAGATGTTACCTAATCCAACACTATCAACTATTTATAACATAATTGAATAATTAAAATTAAGTCTGATAATTTTCATGTAAAAAAAAAAAAATGAGTCTGACAAAACGAGCCATGACACATTAATTAATATGATATGGTTCACATGAGAGTTGAACGAGTTAATAATATGATCCATTTTTAACTCAAGATTGAATTGAGTCATGAATTGATACATGTAATCTATTTATTCTTTGAGCTTAAGCAAGTTAATTATTTCTGTATTTCAAGTATCTTAATCCTAATTAACACAACCAAAAAGTAGCTTTCTTCTGTTGATTGATTAATTCGCATGTTTTTCCTTTTTTTTATCATTTGAAGTTACTCTCTAATTGCTATCTTATATTCTATTTTCAAATTATAATTGTGATGTAAATGACAAAAGTGACCACTTAACAAAATGTCAATTTTTTAATTTTTAAACAAAATGTTAGTACAACAACAACAAGCCTTAGTCCCAAATAAGTTGGGGTCAACTATATAGATCTTCCCACGGTTAATCTCTCCAAACATAACGAAAGCAGTCACATAAGCCTTAAGTACTTTCCACGACATAGATTTTAAGTATCCATTCAAGTCTGTTATGAATCAAATCCGTATCGATATCCAAGACTCATAAATCTCTAGATATTAATAGATTTAAAATATTTGAACCAATTAATACTTGTATTCACCAATATAATATAACAAATAAATACACATATTTACTATTCATGACATATATATATATATATATATATATATATATATATATATATACTTTTATATACAATCTAATATTAATTAAAAATAAAATTTACATAATATTTCAAAAGAAAGTTAACATTTAGGAAGTTTAGTTGTCTAAAATATAATATCTATTATTTTGTTAAAAAAAAAAAAATACTATCTATTACAATCTTCCAAGACAAAATAGGCTCTCTAAATGGGCCGAATCTTTGATTGTTGTGCACTAGGAAATCGGGCTTGCTATAAATCACTGAAAGTGTAAAGCCTAGCCGATCTTCACTACTTCTTTGGGGCTTTTACAAAACTACATAAAAATGCATTTGGTTACATTTAAGCTTTTATAAAACTACACATGAAATAATCTTAGTGAACATATTTGATTACATTTAGGCTTTTACAAAACTACACATAAAATAATTTTACAGAACATGTTTAGTTACATTTACAAAAATAATTATGCAAAATGACATGTTATATCCAACTTTAGCATTGGATATGAAGCTGCTAATGTCAATACCCACATGGTTGTCGTAAATACCTTCGAATTCAAAATCTTAGACAGTGTCGAATTCCACAACAGAACGATGATTAGTGAAGTTTCCTATATTAGTTAGGTTGACAAGACCAGAAAATGACTATGAAAGGCTTTCAAATCATTGGAAGTTGAAATAGAGAAAGCGAGGCCATGGCCACCAAGTTAGAGATTTTAAACGAGTTAGCCCTAACGGTTTTGAGCTTGCCCTAACAGGCTTCGGATTAATGGTTTGATCTATTTTTGGTTTAATTTAAATGGACAGATAATATTATAGATCTAACCCTAATCCTATCGGGCTTCGGTTTAAATGGGCCACTATCGGTTACGAGTCAAAACACATAAAATTTTGGATTAAGTATGATCCTTACAAGCTATTTTTAACTGACAAGACAATAAGTCAAGTTTTAAATTGGATAAAGCTTGTTTTATAGATTAACTTCTTATATTTTTCTTACATTTGAAAAAGAAGTATGGCAATCTGCATTAAATTATTCATAACTAAAAACATGTACTAAAAAATTCAAATTTGAACTAAAACATTCATATGTGGTAAGAAGTTTACAGTAAAGCATAGCTAAAACACTCATAAAAAAATTTTACACTAAAACATTCATAAATTAAAAAATTTATGCGTGCATAAGAAACTATGCACTTCCATCCGCACTAAATATTCATAAATTATGTAGGTTAAACGGGCTAGCTTTAATGATTTTCGAGCTAACCCTAACAGGTTTCAAGTTATTTTCGGTTTAATTTAAACGGACCAGAAAAAGTATGAACCTAGCTCTAAAATTTTTTCGGTTAATCGATCCACCTGTTGGGCCAAAGCCCATTTAACATCTCTACACCAAGCTTTGGATACTCAAGGAAAATGGAGAACACGAAAGAGGTAGAAAAAGAGAAAACTTTAGCATTAGTAGTAGAGTTCTTGAACTGAAAAGGAGAGGAATAAAAGGCATGACCCATTAATCTACATTTTTCGTTGGTTAAACAAAGAATACCATTTTTAGTGAACTTTGAAGATGTTGTTGTTAGAGAAAGGTGGTTTTCTGGTTAAACCCAGAAAAGATGAGTTGGGAAAAGGAGGGAGTATTATTATGAAGAGGAAAACGAAAACAGAGAAGTAGGCTATGAGATTGAGCAAAGAAGAAGAGATTAAAGCATCAATGATGTATTCAATTAGAATTAATGGGAATATGAGGAATGCAATTGGGCGATCAAGTTAGGGTTCCTTTGTGAGGAAAATGAAGTGAAGTTAGTTTAGGGATTACGAAATTGTCTAAACGGTATTAGGATGTAAAAACTATCCGAGTGATTAGATTAAGGGCTTGTCTACAGTTCTCCCATTGCAAGAACTTGTAGCTTTTTTATTTATTTTTTTGAATCGGCAATGTGGATTGTCCATATTGAGTCATAAGATTAGTTCTATGGAGTGACAGTTTACAGAAATCGATTCTGTATTACAAATTTTATATGACTATAAATTCAACGGTCTTAATTATTTTATATTTAATATATAATACAGAGTGAAATTATGTGAACTGTGAACCATTGAAACTAATCTTGGGACCAAGTATAGACAATTTACTAAGTTGAGTCGAAAAAAAAAAAGCAAAAATACTTTTTATGAGAGTCTCGCGGCGAAACTTTCAACTTTTCCCTTAGATTAAATGGTATATTTGTCAATAAAACATAAATAAAATAATTTAAATCGCAGGGATAAATTTTAGGGACAAAATAATAATTTATTTTATTAATAATTTAATTTCTCTTAGGTCTTAATTTTTATTTTTTTATAGTAAGTGTTTTATTTTTAGATTATAAAAAATGGATAGTGATTTTTATTTTATATTATTAAAATATTAATATTGAAAATTGAGTATGTATGTTGGTAATTCGCTAAATAAATTTAATATTTGCTGAAAGGTTAGATTAGACACTTATTAAGAACCGTTAGTTTCCGGTTCAAGTAGGTAGACAAAGCAACCAAAAATCAGGAAGAAGAGCAAAGACTGTTTGAAGAAATGTTACCCGTATTACAACAATGATCAGCAGTAGAAAGCAGCAACTATAATGCCAAGCTGTAGATCTGCCTATATGTATCTATAGATATTTCAGATTTTGGATTTCGATAGCGAAATGGAGAAGAAGCGGAACAATCCACTGGAATGGCTAAATCTAATGGTATCAGAGCCCTATTACCTCTTTCATTTCCTCGCTTTCTTCTCTTATATCGTCATTCGCAGCTCTGCATCTCAAATCCTCTCTCCTCAATTCTCAAATCGTCTCCTTCATCGGGTATTTATCCCTCTCCTCTTTTTGCAGTTTTTTCCTTTGTCAAATTTGTGTATAAGAGTTTTTTCATATGTTTATATGCAGGAGATTCAAGCGATTCTAGCACTTGCTGTTATAGCTTCTTTTAAGGTTTATTTTTAGCTTTATTTAAGATTTTGTCTATATGTGTTAATATTTGTAATATTTTTGCTTGCATTGTTATGAATTCGCATTTTTCAAATTCACCAAACGCTAAGGCTGGAAGGAATTTTGAGAGATTAACATCTAGTTTCTGACAAGATAATGTTCTTCTTTTCTGGAGTGGAAATTCGAAGAAAGTCTTAAGTATGGGAATGTGTCGTGCTGTGCTAAATGATCTTCTTTGCTTAAATAGGTGTATTGTTGAATTGGCAAGGTTAGAGTATTTATAGCATTTGAAAATGTTAAATTTAGGTGATGATAGTTTTCTAATGTACTATGCAAATTTTTCCCTCCTAATTGAATTTAGTATCATTTGCAAAACCGAGTTAGTTTCATTAATTTAGTATTTGAATGTTTTAACAGATGGTGAAAGAAGAAACGTGGGAGGCCTTTATTGCGGATATGCTATTTTTCGCTAAGGTGGTCGATTCTATGCTCTACTATAGCAGAATTATTTATTTTGAGTTCTTATAGTTGGTTGCTATAGTTGTAGGAAGTGGAGGACTATTCTTTTACATTGGCCGTTGTCATTGTAGTAATAATTGGCTCATTATCCATGGTGGAATTGATTAGTCACCCAATTATCTGGGCATAACATAGTTCGCTATCAGTGTAAGATGCATTGACTGATAAAGAGCAGAACTTTTTTGGGACAACAAACAAATTCATTTAATCATCGCTAGTGTGCTAAATTCTTCAGACTAGTTCCATGTATTGCATTCAATACCCAGCTTTATGTCTTAATTGTCCATTTTGGCCATTTGATTGTATTACTCTAACCCATTTGTATAACTGTATTTCAGCTTCTTCTTGTTGCTGTGTCTTTGATATTGGATTACCACTTGGCTCTCTGGTACATAGTAATATTTTCAGGTAGTTATTGTCTTATTGTATATGTTTTTTTTTTTTTTCATTTCGATTATGAAAATTTTGATGAAATTGCAAGGGATTAGGTTTGCTATTTAGTATACCCTGCTAATTAGTTATGTTTAATTATGTTTGAATTATGAAAATTTTGATGAAATTGCAAGGGATTAGTTTTGCTATTTAGGTATTGTTTGGTTCAAAATACACTTCTATGCAAATGAACTTCCTAGGAAGTTTAACTTACTTGGGTTCATGGGAGGGTGAGTTTAAAATACCAACTTTCCCTCTAACTTCCCCTCTATCTTCCTTTAAATCCCATTTCCCCTCCAACTTCCCCTCCGACCAAACACTTCAACTTCCATGGAAGTAGCCTGCTTCCATGGAAGTCCAACTTCCCCTCCAACTTACCCTCACGAAACAATGCCTTAGCATAACCTGCTAAATAGTTATGTTTGAAACCCAATGCTTCAGCCATTCTAGTTTCTTAGACTGAATGACAATAATATGTATGCCTAAATCCCGTACTAATTTGCTCAGTTATGTGAACTCTTTCTTTCAACTCTGCTCTTTCCATAACCAAGTCTGCACTAATTTCAAGAAATGGTAGATCTTGACATCTCTTAACTATTGTTCACCTATAATTGATCTCTGCATATTTGTGTAATGAAAATTTTGATGAAATTGCATGGGATTATGTTTGCTATTTAGTATAACCTGCGAAACTAGTCATGTTTAATTATGTTTGAAAGTCAATGCTTCAGGCATTCTAGTTTCTCAGACTGAACGACAATAACAACAATATGTATGCCTAGATCCTGTACTAATTTGCTCAGCTACGTGAACTCTTTTCTTTTACCCTGCTCTTTTCATAACCAAGTCTGCACTAATTTCAAGAAATGGTAGATCTTGACATTTGCTAACTAATTGATCTCTACATATTTGTGTGCTTTTTTTTTAGTGCACTTTTTCCATTTGCCTTTTCAATTTGAAAGCATGTGTTGTGAGCTTTATGCTCTAATCTTGATGAAAAAACAATGCCAAAGTAATTGTTCGATTATGTTAAGCTGAAGCTGCTCCCATATCGTTAGTGTATTTTTTCTAAATGCAATTTTGTCGTGTTCTTTTCTGTTCACAGTTATATACATCTTAACACAACAGCCACCCTTTCAAGGACCAGGTATGGAGTGGGTTTGGATCAATTCTAAATGTTAATAAGTATTTTGCCAGTTATGGTGGTAACTTGCAATATCAGGCCCTTAAGGCTGAAATGCTTTTCTTTGTCAAATTTGATTTTCCAGGTTCTTCAAATAAATTAACTCCACTTCAATTAGAAACCTTGCTGACAGAAGGGCAAGTATCAAGATTCTGGTTGGTGGGTCTGCAGGACTTGTTCCAGAACTTCTATTTTTGTACATATGACCAGTTTGTGACTTCATCCATTGATATAAAACAGTCTCCTTACAGTATGCAACAATCTAGGGAACTTGTGATTTCTTATTAGTAGTAGTTGAGCTTCATTTCATATTTCTTAAAATTTATTGCATTGAACAGTGAAAAAGTTTACCTCAATTCTTCATCCATGTAAGTTAAAGACTAAGAAGGGGACGGCTTTATCCGTGTGAGTTAAAGGGAAGACAAATTAACTCTATTGTAGTTTTGGAAAAGACGATTAACTTGGTGGATTGTAGTTCACTACAAGCAAGCTGGATCACCTGTTGCTTTGTGCTTTCCATTTAGCTTTGCTTACAAAGAAATTCTGAAAACAAGTGGTGTAATGATGATTAGTGTGTTAGTGGCATTTAAAAGTTTAACTTACATGAATCATCATGATTAACTCTGGTTTGATGGATTCACTGTGTTCTTATCGTTCATGATTTTAGCTTACTGACAAACTAATTGTGGCAGGTAGAATTTCATGCTCTCTGCTCGTCTGCTTGTATCCGTGCAAGCCGGTGCTTTCCTGAACTCTCAATTACGTAAGTTTTCATTTTCTAATTATGATTCAGAACATGGATTCTTCTGGTAAGTTCAATTTATTATCATGAAAACATTTCTTGATGGCAGATACTCGAACAAGAACTTATCATTTGGAACAGTTGATCTTGGAATCTTCCCAAACGTAGCTGAAAAGTTCGGAATATCTCTAAGTGGTAAATGCCGTTCCATAAGCCATTTTAGTTGATCCTTTCCACCGTTTTCTTCAATTTCTTAACGGAGAACTGGACTCTAAGGGGACCTTTTATCTGTAGGGGGCATGAGCCAGCTTCCTACTTATATATTATTTGAGAATGCCACTGAGGTTACACGGTTTCCAGAGTGGGATTTTGTGGAAAAATCTTCACATTCTACAGTTAGTAAGGTAATTTCTGTTTATATCCTTGTTAGAGAAGTTGTATGTTGAATATGATCCTTCTTGGTAATTCCTGAAGTTAAAACTGTAACTAATCCCCGTGGGGCTTTGAATAATGAAACAGGCAATGGATTGTACTAATTTATTCAATGCAAATTTAACTTTATGGAACTATTTGGTTTCTCAAGAAGGATAAACATCTAAGTTTTAACAGATGTTTTTATTAATTGTTTTTCTATTGCAGACCCTACTTTGCAAACATTTTGAGCTTGATCGGCATCTTCTAGCATATGTCAACAGTAAATAGATACTGCAAGTAGATTTGTTGGATTATTGAAAATTCACTTGCTGGATTCAGGTTCTCGAGCCTCTCAAGGCATAACAATATCAGTGATTTTGAAACTTTTTTTTTTTTGATACAGTTTTTTTTTTCCACCCTTTTATACAATTGTACCCCTTTAGAAGTGAAAACTCTTCCATAGAATTTGTACATTGGCCAAAATAAAACATTATTTTCTTGGGTTCCTTTTTATTATTCGATTCATATACTTAACTTTTTAATAAGGCCAAGAGAAAGCCAAAATTAAAATAATCCAAATTAGATTTCGGTTTTCAGTTTTGGATGCATTAGAGCAGGCAACATACTAACTGTTTTCTGCGCAAACCACTGGATGAAAAACTGTGCATGTAAAACCATTTGTGGTGCTAGTTTACATGTTTCTGCAAATTAACGATTATTACCTCGAGACTAGAGTAGCATGCATGATTAGAGCAGAGGAAACTTTAACTTTACTTCAATTACTTGTTCAAGGTGCAAAATTTGAGTCTGACTTAAAAGTTAAAAGTCAGAAAACTTAAAGTTCGGTAACCAGACTGACTTTGAGCTGGATTAGAACTTAATTCAATTTCCACATTATATATATATATATATATATATGTGTGTGTGTATTAGTAATACATTGCAACATTACAGAATCACAGCTCTATTTCAAATTTTGCCAACTAAGTTGAAGAAGAAAAATTTGGGCTCTGGCCCATTGTCTTTTGAACACCTTCAGGACCTCTTCATTCACCTATGCTTTGTCTATATATAATGGGGAAAAAAAAGAAGAGAAGGGCGCGTGAAAAAGAAAGGCTAAAATTATAAAAATTTGTTGTCACGCTAGCTACGGACCCATATACTAATATACTACAAAATATACTTCTCGGGAAAACCAAGATTTGCGTCACATAAAGTGGCGCCGCCGAATATTCTCCTTTGAATTATACTACTCCAGTAGGGGTTTTTTTTAAGAAAAAAAAATGTAGCGATTGATAAAAATGAAGAAGAGGAGAAGAGAGAGGAGAGGCGTGGAGTGTGTGGCAGTGGCAAATCATTATCAAAGGAAGGTGGGGCCGGTCCTCTATTTCCGCGCCGCTTTGTGGGCCCAAAAATTGGGTTGTCGGCCCACGCTGAGGCCGGTTCCACTGACACTTTTCCTCACTCCCATTAACTTGTGCTTGGCGTGCCTTTTTGTTTTGGTCCATGTTTTTGCTTTCTTCCTCTTCTTATATATTTTCACTTCTTTTTCCTTTTTCTTTTTTAATTTAGTTTTCTGAAAAATTGATCATCTATCCCAAAAGCTTAAATATTAGTATTTTGTTCTCAAAATTTGCGCAATATTACGATTTAGTTACTTAATTTTGACAAATTAACTTTTTAATCACTACATTTTAATTTTATTTAACAATTTAGTCATTCCATTCAATTTTAAGTTATAATTTGAGAATATCCTATTGATAATATTACTATTACGTTCAAAATATTTGGCTAATATTATTATTTCATACTTAAGACTTGGTTTTTTTCAATTTCGTCATGAAATTTGACTAATGACATTAAAAAATTGGTAAAAATAACTAAAAAGTTGGACGGAGCCAAATCATAAAAATAAGATGAGAGAGTTATTCTAAAACGAATGACTATATATAATAGTGGCCAAAGTTGAAAAACTAAGTAGCGATTTTTGTAAAAAAATTACTCTAATATCTAATATTAATATTCGCGATAATATTAATATTAAGCATATAATAAATGAACTACACAAAATTATTCATTGTAAAAGGTATGCAAAACTAAAATCTTAGAAATCAAAATCTACTACAGGACTCAACGTCTAAAAACTGGAATTTATTTCCGCGATCTAATAATTTAGATTTTAAAACTAATTATTAGGTAATTATACTTGAAATCAAGTGTTAATTGATATCTGATGATGCTGAGATGAAACCTATTTTGCCTTAAAAATATATTGAGGTGGAGCACACGAACTTGCATCAAAGTAGTAAGAGTGCAACCACAGCCAGACAGAGGGGACACAACGACGTCGTGTCACAGAAAAGCAAGACGAGAAAGAGAGAACGGTGGCGGTAAGTGAAAAGTCCGTGCCGTTGACGAACCAAAAAAAGCCACGCTTCCCAGAGCCGAAAGTCGTGACACGCGTTGCAATCCTAACTGTCCAATTTCCATAGCTGTTGACAACCACTGTAGTGGTCCCATTATTTTTTCTTTTTTTGTCTAAATTAAATTCTTCGTGGGATCTTACAATAGGCATGCTTACTTGCTTCCGTCATCTACCACGTGTCCCTTGATTTTAATTGCCCTTTTTCTTATTTTAATTTTGTTCACATAAAATAGTTAACAAATGTGGAAATAGCAAATTCTTTTCACAAACATATTTTATACACACTCACCGAGAAGGATTTTGTTGATCCTTCGTTTCTAATGTAATATATGTCTAATAAAATTGAAAGTTAAAAAAAATATATATATAGATAAAATTTATATATTTGCATTAAATTTAAAATTTGTATCTTTAATGTAATATTTTTTATTTTATTTTTTTATTAGAATTATAATTTAATATCTAACCAATCATAATATACTATTAAATGTAGATATTATTTAAAAGACACTTGATAAATAAAAGATGAGTTAGACAATATCAAATTCATATAAACTTCACATTTAAAAAGAATATTAATATTAATATTAAAGAGTATTTTTTTAAAAAAATTTATTATTTTTTTTAATGTGTCAAGTGCATTAGCGCAATTAACGTGATGGAGATACTTTATCTCTACTTTTAAGAGTCTTCACTTTTTAGAGTTTTCCACTCTATTATTTTTTTTAATGTGTCAAGTGCATTAGCGCAATTAATATGGTGGAGATACTTTATCCCTACTTTTAAGAGTCTTCCACTCCCGTCCCACCTCTACATGGAAATAGCAAATACTAGCATATGCCATGCCACTAGAAGTAGAGTTGATTGACCCTGTAATAATAAGGGGAAATTTTTCTCTTCTTGCATGACATTGTAAAAGCACTTTGAGATCAAACTTCTTAAGAATAGAAAGTCAAATGTATTGCCGAAAAATCCAAGGATATGGATTTTATATTACGTTCCGTAAATCCTAAACTATATATCTTTATACTATTATACTATAGAGCATATCAACAGCTTTCGCGCGAGATAAATGAGAGATATGTGGATTTTTGTGAATTTTTTTTTTTTCTGATTCACACAGCAGATTATTTAAATTGAGTCCTGAAATCAATTTCAAGAGCAGCAGTTCTCAAAAATCGACTATATATTATAAATTTCAATTGACTGTAAATTCAACGGTCTCAACTATTTTATGTTAAATTTACAATACAGAGTCAAATTCTGTAAACCGTAACCCACTGAATTTGATTTCGAATATCTATATAAATAATTTGCGGTGCAAGTTAAAAAAAAAAATAATGAAATTCTCGCGCCTCTCACCCGAGTCAAAGAATTTCCCTTATTATTTTTTAAAAGGTGATGCTATTTCCTGAGAAAAAAATTTATAAAACCGGAGTATATTTTATCATTTGACAAAATTGCCCTTTTACCTATTTTGATTTTCTAATCTTCTTGTTTTTAAATTTGTTTTTCTTCAATTTTTACGTTTTCTTATATAAAAAAAAAATCAATGTGTTAGTATAATGTGTACCATATTTTAAAATCATTAAATTGACATAAAAATAGAGAATGACAAAAAATAAAATTAAAAATGAATACTTTTAATTGTGCAGAGAAAACATTTTGATAAGTCTGAATGCATCAAAAGGTTTGAATACACACACTCCATAATTTGTTCACACATCAAAGTTGCAAACACAATATGTAGCATTTGCTGCATCATATTCAATATGCAAACACCATATCATAGTCTCTCCGCGGCAATGGTGAATCCAAAGCGAAGACTGAGGATCAATCACCATCAAAAAGTGAACCAGCGTCAAGCCTTTACCTTCTCCCCATTGGAAATGTCTGCGAGAGAGAGATAAACTACGTCTGATTATTCCTTTCCAACAAAGTCAATCTCTAAAATCTTAATAATTATTAGATCTAATTTTTTTTTTTTTTTACATAAATGTTTGGGGGGAGGGGGAGGGGGAGGGGAGGGAGAGGCACACAGTGTCGAACCCAGCACCTTTGACAAGGAAATGAAGCATGTTAGCCATCAGGCCACCTCACCTCTCTAATTTAGTTTCCATAAAACAGGAAAATAATAAATATAAACATTTATATTTGATTTATATTTGTGCGATGCGTATCAAGAATAAAAAATAAATATATGTGATTTAGAAGAATCAAAACTGAAAAAACCAATTGTCCAATACACTTACATCCCAAACTTCTAGTGTTTTGGAATTAACATCTAGTGCACTGCCACTTTTTTTTTTCTTACCATTTTTATACTATTTTAGCTCTAGTCGTCAGTTTTCAAATCTAAGACTACAATTCGATTCCTCTCTACTATATCTTTCAATTGGTATTGGTATTTTGCACGGTTGATAGCTAGAGGATTGAGTTTAAAATGGGCCAGATAAATTGGTTAAAACGACCCTAAATTTCATTTATATTTTACGAGATTTTATGGTGGTGGGACGATGGATTTGAAGGCAAATTTAGAATACTCGGTATGATAGTTTTCATTTGGTATTTTCACTTGAATGTTTTATTGTTAGAATTGGAAGTTTATTCTGTGTTGGAAAATTATTCAATTGGTCCTTCTGCCATTATTGGAGCTTGAGGAAGAAAGGTGAGAGACCATTTTGGCAACTTTTACGGACTATTTCAATAATTTTTTAGGGATATTTTTGTAAAAATCCTTAAGGTGGTGTGGCAAGGGCATGAGAGGTCACTTTTAAATAGTTCAAGGGTACAATATATCAAATGCAAATGATAGATTGCCACCAAGGGATTCTTAAAAACTTGCAAACGATACCGCACATTTATGTATTATACCCAATTTTTTAGAAGAAAGAGTTTTTTTATATTACATAATAAAAAGAGAATACACAGTTTGAGACAAATTTCCTAACATAAAACATGGGATGATCAAATGACACTCTAGGCAGAGTATATGTTGAAATATTAGCATGCCTTCGAATCTATCTAACAGATATATCAGTCCTCCAAGCCAACATGCTCTTACATCATTAACAGCAATATCGAATAAAGAGAAATATGAATTATAAGAACAAAAACTATAAACTAAAATCTAAGAATCATAAAACACATAACTAGGTTGAATTGTAGTTTCCTCCAAACAATCCACTGTTGCTCGAAGAGCCATAGCCTCTGGCATTAATGGAGTATGCAGACCTTATTAGCGACCTGAAGCTGCCCGTCGAAACTATCCTTCAGTATCTTTAACTACTGCATCGAAGCCACGTAATTGAAACTATTGGAAGCATACAGCGTCAACAAAGCATTGTCACTGCACTCGAGTTTGCAAAGAGAGCCTACAACTGTCAGCAAGAACTCCATAACTAGAACTATATCATATTCCATGTGATGTTGATGAAGCAATCCTATCTTGTACAATTTGCTGGAATCGAATGCTTCAGAGTTCATATATCCTTCGCTTGCCCAGTCTACACAAAATCATTTTGATTGAATCATTATTACCATGCAATGGCTGCATGTAACTGAAGTTTGTCTAATCATCAAATTGTTTGTTGTAAGAAATCAGAAAATAACAGCGAAAGATTAAAGCCATGAAAACTATATTGATGCTACACTTTAATCGCCCTGGACAAGATTACAAAATATGGTCAATGGAATTTGTAGACCTACGGAAGGAGCATAGCATCTCAACATCAACACCTCGCTCAAATATTATTTCACGTGTGGATATATAACACCACAAATAACATACCACAAAAGTAATTTAACATTTTGTAAAACTCGCAATTTCTATAACGAAGACCAATAGAAATTTGGAAAGATCATAGAAACACCAAACGATAAATCAAAGAAAATGTGGTAACATGAACAAACAAAAATTAAATCTTTTATTTCTAAATGCCACATCCACCTATCACATATAGCATTCATAGACAACAAAATTGCTCGAATACAGAAGGAAGGAAAAATGTGTTTGGTTCTCTTAAGGCACAAAAATTTTATGATGTGATTTCGTGATTCCGGTGGTCATCTGTGAAATATTAAGGTATTGGGCAACTCCACTTGATGAGTACTTTCTTTTTGGTATAGTAATTTGTCACAAACGCCACTATTTCCAGCGACCAAAAGCTTAGGGGATCCCATAGGTATGAAAAAATATAAATTGGTATTTTTTTTCCCCAAATCTAACAATTTTTTAGATGGAAGGATCCCATAGGTAGTTTTTTCAAAATGAGGGGCCTGACAGATTACTTTTTACAATTGAGAGACATAATAATAAATTAGTTGAAAATCTAGAGACCCCATGGTAATTCTAGGTATGTAACAATATAAAGAATTTCATATATTACATTGCATTTGGAAGTAATAAACATTTTTTTTCCCATATACACAAACTCATTATGGAGAGGGGAGTTTTCTAAGCGTCGAACCTGAGTGTCTTAGTATACCAGGCTAACATTTAAACTAACTGTTTTAGTCCCATTTCCCATATATATATATATACACACACACTACATTCATTTTTAAAAAATTGAGACTTTTATTATTCACTCTCGTTTTTTTTCTATAATTTTCTTCCCATTTTACTCTAAAAAGTAATCAATTCAAATCCACTCATTATAAAAATAGACCCTAAAAATAAATTACATCAACTACAAGATAAAAGGCAAAATCATTCAAATTCTATCAAAAATATCAAAAGTTTTACTTATTTAAAAATAATAAAAAACTCTAAAATTTTAGTTTTAAAAAAACGGAGATAGTATATATATATATATATATATATATATATATATACTTAAACAAACTACAAAACTGTTGCACAAAAGAAAAGAGGTGAGGTGATAGATATAATTAGAGGTTAAAAAAAATTGTGTGGGAATGCTTTGGATGGAAGTAACACGGAGCAAGTTCCGGAATATAAAAGCGCGTGGGGAAATCGAAAATGGTTGAAATTTGAAAAGAGGGGCAGGAAGTGTTCATGCTTGCGGGGTCCATGGACCCCACCAGATATGGTCTGCTGGCGTCAAACACAAGCCACAACTAACATCGCACACCTGTCTTTTATTAACTTCGTCATCTTACGGAAATAATCTTTTCTTTTTCTATTTTAACACAATTGGCCAGTGTTTTTGGCAGAAAGAAAGAATTAATGTTGGATTAAAAATTATAATAATAACAATCTTTGTAGCATCATTTTAGAAATTATAATAATGAAATTGTTGTATCCAACTCATTCACATTTCAAACACGTAATAAGAAAAATATACAAATAGGCATTTACTTGAATTAATTGACACATAGTCAAATAATTGTCTTTTTTATGCATATAAACAAATGCATCGGATAAAAATGTATGCTATACAGCAGGAGAAGTCTTCTTATGAATGCCAAATTATTGATGAATGTGATTCATATAAAATGAATTCGAAACCTCTATATCTTACCGTAAACTAACCAATCAAACCACATCTAACTGCATAAATAAACTCTTTTTGATTCATTCTATCCGTAGAGGTTGTCCAAGTGGAGAAGACAATTACACCTTGTTCAAAGATGTAAGATTCAAAACCTTGCCCCTCCCTCCTGTCCCCCTCTCCAAAATATCTAAAGGGAAAAACAACCCATATGATCTGTATGTTGTCTTGCTTTTTTTTTCAAAAAAATTATTTATTGATCCCATTATGTGTAATTAAGCATAAAATCTGTTGATCCTATCCGAAGTAATCAACACAAAAAACTTGCTGAATAATCATGTCTAATGAAATTTAGCCTCTTCCATGATTTTTAATGTTGATTATATCCGATTAGATGATACTTATCTTTTTACTTTGTTGATTCCGTATGGAATAAAAATAACTTCATTTATGCCAACTTCAAGATATTTCAAAGTTTATCATGTTATTTTTGTTGATTCTATCCAGAAGAATAACTTTGAGTTTCACACTTTTTGAAAAGTTTAAGGATTTATCATGAACCCAAATTACTATCCTAAGTAAAGAATTTATACCATTCCATCACCCTAGTTTGAAGGTATCAACAGCCAGTGTACCACAGACACTTGCCACGCTTATGCATACATCAAATTATTAACTACAAATATTGTGCTTTAAACATATAGTTCCCTCAAAATATAAAAGAAAGGGACCAAATTTAATTAATCCAAAGCAAATCCCAAATACTCACATTACCAAACCATAACAAATCAAGTCAAATTAATTTGAGTCATATTAATTAAAACAAATCAAATAAGTTAAATTTTTTATTCTTGTCAACCACATTGTTACCATCTATTTGGTATAAATTTTGAACTTGGGAATAAAAAAAAATCCTTGTGATGTGTAGGATACTCATAGCTAGGGGTAGGCTCGTGACATAATAATAATGATAATAATATAAATTTAGTGTTTGAAATTTTTTAAAATTTGACAATTTGGTGTTTAAACTCTTTTTATTGACAATTTAGTGTCTAATTTTTTTTTTTGGCAATTTAGTATCAAACTTATTTAAAATGTATAATATAATGAATTTTAATACACGTGACATCCGAGGTATTCTAAGATTGTCAGAATCGATGATGTAGACCAATTGCTTATTGTCATTTGACATTGATATAGCAATCATGAGTCAACTTTGTCATATCGGAATAATAAATTTGTTTTTTCCCAAATTGCTCTTTCTTTTTTTGTCTTACTCTTTTCAATACTGAACCAACTCAATCCCTTATTCGCCAAAGAAATTGGTTGTTAGTTTCATGAATGGGCGTTAAATTGGTAAATCCCTGGTGGTTGGTGGAGAAGGGTAGGGGTAAGCAAAAATAAACAGAAACTACAAAACTGCCCGCATTGCATCGCACGAATGGTTTAACCTCATTTGTGGTGCGGGTTGTAGTTTGTAATTTAGGTAAACCGCAACTTGCAATGTGGTTAATGGTTTGCACTACTAGGAAATCGTTGTTTGCGATTTAACTGCAAACAATACATAGTATATAATTTTTTAATTTATTGTGTCAAAATAATGTTGTTTTGACATGTAAAATAAGAAAAAAATAGAATAAAAAGTACAAAAACACAAGAAATCACTCTTAAAATCATGGTTTGAACAACAAACCTCAAAGGGCCGGGTAATTTTATAAAATTTTGAGATCTTAATATTGTCGCAGTTCGAACTGCGACCGCAAGGAACTGCCTGAAAAAATGTGATGTGGTTTAATTCCTCGGTGGTGCAATTTGTGGTTTCCATTTTTATAAAACCGTAAAATGTGGTGTGGTTAACTGCATTTGCTCACCTCTAGAGAGGGACGTTAGGTTGGTTTAGTATTGAAAAAACGAGGAAAGAAAAGAAAGGACAATTTAAAAAATAACAAATTCATTAATGTGATGTGAAAAAATTAACGGGGGTGAGTGCCACATCAACGCCAAATGATAATTAACAATTGGTCCGCTTCATAATTTGGATAATCTTAAAACATTTAGAATGTTACATGTGCTAAAATACACTAGATTGTATATTTTTAAATAAGTCAGACTCCAAATTTTCAAATTATGAAAGTTTATCAAAAATAAAAATTCACACATAAAATTGTCGAATTTTAAAAAATTATTATCCCTAATAATAATAATAATAATAATAATAATAATAAATACTTTTACAATTTATATTTGCCCTAAGGGGTCATCCAAACTTACAAATGAAAATATAATTTCAAAATCTTGACTGCCACTTGAGTATTCAAAGGTTGTGTTGTTTTTTTAGAAAATCCAATATTAAAAAAAAGAAAAAACAGTTCATACAGACCAAATACATGAATAAAAGAATGAATGCCGCCCATGCTCCATAGTATAATTGAAACTCCCAATTAGTTATTTTCATTATTATAAAACAACCATTGCTTAGCTATACCCATTCTTACAAAATATTGTTTGAATTCCTTCTTCCTTTTCTGCAACCAACCCATTCTTTGATTCCATTAGTTAGTTTTATATATAAGGGAGAAACCTAAAAGCTTGGATTAATACTAATGCAATTTTGTTGGATGATGATCAAACTTACAAACTTTTGTTTTAAAATTTGTATCTAATGGATACAAATTCTTTCAATTATACAATAACTAACAATCAAGCATTTCAATTTAGTTGGAATCAACTAATATGAATTATTTTTTATGGTTTATTTTAAATTTGAATATCATTACGCTTGATTTGCTAAAAGACTCAAATGTGAAATGATTAAATATTGAATAAATAAAAGCCAAATGGTTTAACCTACCGATCTACCAAGTGAAGCATGCTCGTTCAAAATTTAATATCAAATTTTATTTAGTATGAATGAAATATTTATCTATATACATAGTTGTATCTCAAATTTTTATAATTTTTTATTTAAGAAGAAAGAAAGATATCTTTTGTCTTAATGATCTAGGTAAAAACTACAATTAACTATATTTAGTGAGGAATGAAAGCTTTTTATCTCTATTCTAATTTGCCATAGTTAGATCCTAACTATAGATTGTAAATAATTAGCAACAACATTTTTTGAAATAATTTTTTATATATATATTTTTTCTATTTTAGCACCTCCACTGGACCACCACTAATAAAGCATCATATATATATAACTGAAATATGTGGTGTGGTGATTTATGTTAAAATAAAATATATCCATACCATTTAACTTCTCCTTTTCTCATTTTATCTTTGATTTTAACTCTCTACATTTATTTTCTAATATATGTTAATTTTGTCCAAACTTATATAATCACATAATGATTTTTCACCAATATGAAAACAAAATTTGACTAGCCAATCAGATTCAGAGTGTGGGAATATTGGTCATAATACTTTTCACAAAAGTTGTAAAATATTGAGGTTCCGAGTTCAAATCTTGCCAATCACATTATCAGGTACATAGAGTTACCTCTTACTGTGTAGTCGATAATGTTAGTCGATCTGGTAGTATGATTTAAAGAAGAAATGGTGGCAAGCTTTATTTACCCTCTTTTCTCTACAACAAAATAGCGATAGTGGCGGGCTTTGTTTACACTTTTACCAGCCGACTCCACAGTCATTGCCGTTGACAAATATTCTAATTTAAATTTTTATTTTATAAAAAAGGAAAATTGATCTTTTGAGTTAGGCCATTGATGTTGCCTGTCCACCTCTTATCTTTCTTTTCTTAATCTTATTATTTAATATACTAATCAAAGATTATGACTTTGTAAATAATCAACCTTTGTATAATTAAGAAAAGAAGCGTATCATCACAAGTCTTTTTCTTTGAAAATACGAATTCTTTCATTTTTATTTTTCTTCTTTGGATGCTGAGTCCCACTAGACTTGGTCTGCCATTTCTTGTTTTGCTCCAATCAGCTTTGTAGCGGTGGTGATTTAAAGTTACTGTAGTTTTCCTTTTCTTTACTTTTACAATTTTGGGATTATTTTTTGAGAAATGTAGTGGGTGACCTTGAATTTGACTTTCCATGTTTTAGCTAATTTGCTTACTTTTCGATTGACTCATTTCTAGTCTTTTTAATTTTAATTTTATGTGTACAAAATTTAGAATAAAGGAAAAGGTGTAACCCTTTACTAGGATCCTTACAAATTTCTCATAATTGCTCTTTGTTTGTATCAATAAATCCAATTTAATCTCTCCTTTTTTACAGCAATTTATAAATTTTATTATTTTTTTAATAAAATCATGAAATCAATTACTTGATAAAATGAAGGCATATATGTAGATATAGTCTTGTTGAGCAATAATTTTCAAGATATTGTTTTAAGTATGATTCAAACATTATGTTTGTTTTGATGGTGTAAATTATATTAGATTATAAGGTCGAGGGATTGGATTTTTAAATTTTTGTTCTCTTTAATTTTTTTTTAATATTTGAACTTCAATTTATTGTGCAAACCATATAAATACTTATGAAAGATTACAAGAATTAAAAATTAAGAACATATATTTATTAAATCGTACATATATTTATGAAAGAGAATTAAGAACAAAGTACCTATTTCATTGATATTACATTAATGATATTTGAATTTTCGGGTGTGTTTTGAAAAACAAATTATTGTTCGAATTAGATGTTAGCTATTTAATATTAAAAGTAAGAAGGTTATAGAATAAAAACTACATTAAAGACAATTTTATTAAGAAGAAGGATTTCAAATTAACCGATAACCTAGTTAACCTAATGTATTGTTAGTTTAGAATTAAGAGTTTAGGATTTATTTTTTAGGTTTTAGTAAATGAACATATAAAGAAAATAATAAAATATGAGGTTAATCAGGTTCACCATTTAATTTTTTATCAGTATTCTTTTTTTTAAACGCTATAAAAATAGTCAAAATACTAAAATATATTTTAAAAAATTATTAATTTTTAAGTAATCTGATTTTTTTTTTTTAACATATTAGTAATCTGATCTTACTAAAAGATTAAGATACCTACTAAAATAAAAATTATGAGGAATTCAATTCAAAGACTGACCATATTACATATTCATATTCATGTTCATGTTAATGTTCATGTTCATATTCATGAAGTCTGAAACTAACGATTTTATTATGAGCTTTGTGGGAATAAGTAATGGGGGTGTGGACACATATTTGTTTGCCAAAAATAAATGTAACTTGTAATGTTAAAATGAAAGAAAGAGGAGTTATTATAGGATGAGAGAGGAAAGGTGGCGATGTGGGTAATATGGGAGTCAGCATGCACTGTTTTTTCATCATTCTGTCCTCTCTCGTTTCTCCATACCTACCTTCCTCTCCAATCCATCATTCGATTTTCCATATTTTAATTAATACTAACTACTTAATTACTATTAATCAGAATTTTGCAATGCAAATTCAGCATGATCATTGCAAGAACTTGTTTAGCATCGCAGCATTATTCAGATATACTTCTTTTTAGAAATGCATTGAAACTTCAATTGTTAACTTATTGTAATATTGAATATTTGCCGTTATGCAAAAGGGTTTATGATATCATAATTCATTTCGAGTAGATTATAGTTTTAAAAATATTAGGTAGGATTCTTAAAAATATAGAACTAGAACTGAATTAACTTTGCACACGTCGGATGATCACAATTTAAGAACCACCTACACCCAGATACAGTTTTTAGATGTTTTGTGTAATTTTCAAACTATAGTTAATTTTTTTTATAATTTTTCATTTAATGATTTAAGCCTAAATTGTGTAAGAATTGTTTTAAAAAAGGTTTGTGCAGAAAGAAAGAGGGGTTTGGATTTTTTTTTTAATGTTTGGACTTAATTATTTTTAGGGTAAATTGAGTTTTTTCTTAATCTAGTTTTTAATTTAGAAAAATTATATTAAACACTCAAATAAATCATATTCAAAAATTTAGATTTTGAAATTTGAATTTGTATTATACTTTATAAACAAAATAAATTATATAATCTATTTTTCAGTTTAAGTATTCAAAATTCCAATTTTGACTCTTTTTAATTTAATTTTATTGATTTTTTTAATATTTCTTAAATTAGAAAGTAAGTTTTTTTTTTTTCAGAATATTTAGAAAGTAAGTTCTAATAAAACCTTACTCTTTTCTTTCTTTTTTCTCTTTTAACGTTTCTTTGAAAATATCAATTTATATTTATTGGGAGGGATATATTTAACGTAAATATTTATAACTGTTAGAACGGTATATTCCACATTTTAAACTCTTATTTGCGCAAATGGTAAGAATGAAAGTTTAGTAAGTTCCAGCTGACTACAGTTTCAAAAAAATTAGCATATGCTCAGCTGTTATTATAGTTATTTTAATTATTTAGTATTACCTCCGTTTTTTTATTTCTTTATATTTCAATAACATGTCTCAGATGCCTCTTTTTTTGTTTAATTTGATGAATTGGATAAGTTAGATTAAAGTATGTTTATGTTAGTTATAAAATATGAATATTGTATTTTAAGTTATATATAAATAATAATAAAAAAAAATTGAAAACTTACCACATTTATATATATAAAGAATTGAGAAATACATAAATGTAAAGAAATGAAAAAAACGGAGGTTGTACTATCTCCTTCCATTTACTTGGCGAAAATCTTCATATTCTGGATTTGATTTATATGAGAAATTTCTTTTTTAGGTACTTTTTTTTGAGAAAATTTTTTTAGGCACGTTAAAATTTAAATTTAAGTGTGGATGAACAATAATATTCTTAATGATCCATGGTTTAAGCCTAAACTAAATTCTAATAATCTAAAACAATAGTTGCAAATTAAACTCATATCTCTCTTCTAAAATCATTATATTTTTTAAAATTAAATTTATTAAAATGTTATGCAATGATGTCCTAAAATTTTTTAAAAAGTGCATTGTTTAAGAATGATGTATCAATTTGGTGCTCAAGAAGGGCTATTTACTACTGTGCAGCCCACATTGTTTCTATAAAATAATATATATGTATACCTTTTTATGTATACCTATTTATGATTAAGTGCATAAGTTAAATTCTTAATTTTTTGTCCAAAAACTCTAATTCTTATTTTTTTTTCATAAATTCAAAATTTATAAAAATTAAAATTTCCCTCCAATTTTTTCTTCTCCAAATTACACCTATTTTTCACATTTTAAACCTAAGATATGTACACCCTAATTACAAGTATTTTTCCTTTCAATATCTTAGTTAAAGGATAAAATAAAAAAACTTGTGACAAAAAAAAATTAATTCTTATTAAAATTTAATTTTTCGGGATTTCTCTATGTAAATCGAACGAAATAAATAATATTTTATTTGTAAAAAGTTCATAGTAAGCCAAATTCACTGTATTTCTCTCCATATTGCAAAAATCAAAAGCTTGTTGTTTAAAATTTAATTCCTTATTATAAAAAGTTTATATAATTATATGGTTGAATGTGCATTAATCTTGAATTTTAAATAATTATTTTAAATACATTAGTTTTTTTATTCTCTAAATTTTTTTCCTTTGTCAAAATTACACTTAATTAAAAAAAATATAAATTTAATATAGACATAGAACAATTAAATTAGAGAAATTAATGTTAGTATGAACATATTTTATTAGGTGTGGAATTGTTCTTTGTCAAAAAAAAAAAAAAAAGAAAGAAAAAGGTGTGGAATTGTTCATCTTTAGCTTAGAGAAAGAGAGAAGGTAAGATTTAGAGGACAAAAGAGAAACAAAAAATGGGTGAAAAATGAAAATGAAAAGAAATAGCAGCAAAAGGAACAGCAAACACCATCAGTACCAAAGAGAAAAGAAAAGAAAAGAAAAGAAAAGAAAAGAAAGATACCAATCAAGAAGAATTAAAATAAAAATAAAAAAAAGGGAGAGTTGATAATGATTTGATATAATTAATAAGGAAGGATGTGAACACAAAAACAAAAAAGAAAACAAAACAAAAAACATGCTCTGATATTCTGTCTGGTATTTGGGGTGTTTTGCTCTTTTAATCTTCTCCAATCCCAATCCCAATCCCAAATCCCATCTTCCTCTTTTTCCTTCTTCTTCTTCTTTAATAACCAACCCATTTTCCTCCTTCAATTTCTCTCCATCTTCTTCTTCTTCTCCTCCTTCTTTCTACAACTTAAAATCTTATATTAACTACAAAGGCACAAACTTTTTATAAACTGCGTTTTGTTTGACGTAAAGAATTTAATCTTTATTTTGATAGCTTCATGTTATTGATTTGAGACTGAAGGGGCGGCGACCCGATCTGCGCCCAGTTTTTCCTGAAACGGTAAATCAACTCGCTCGATATTGTTTAGAGCAATATGTTAGTTACTTTGTGTTGTTTAGTGGGTGTTTTAATGGTGGAAAGTTGTATACAGACGTGATGATGGCGGTAACTTCGGCCTGCAAGGATGGGGGAAGCAAGATCGCAATGGACAACGGTAAGTACGTTAGGTACACACCGGAGCAGGTAGAAGCGCTTGAGAGACTTTACCATGAATGTCCTAAACCAAGCTCTATGCGCCGTCAACAGCTCATTAGAGAATGTCCTATTCTCTCCAACATAGAACCTAAACAGATCAAAGTTTGGTTCCAGAACAGAAGGTAAATTAAATTTGAATTTGTTTGTTTGTTTGATTATTAATCCCGGGTAAAGAAAATGGTCTAATGTTTCAGTTTCATGGTTTTTTCTTTTTGCAGATGTAGAGAGAAGCAAAGAAAAGAGGCGTCGCGGCTTCAAGCTGTGAATAGGAAGTTGACGGCCATGAATAAGCTATTAATGGAGGAAAATGATAGATTGCAAAAACAAGTTTCGCAGCTCGTCTATGAAAACAGTTATTTTCGCCAACAAACACAAAATGTAAAATTCTTTTTCCTTTTCTCTTATAGCCCAGGGAATTGAGAGAAATAATTCATTCAAACCAGATTAAATTCTTGGTCTCGGTTCTTTAATCCTTCTTCTGGTTAATAAAATACCATTTAATATAGTTTTTTAAGAGGAGAGAATAAGAAATCTGGGTTTAATCTGTAATTATTTGAAGATATAAGCAAATTTTATAAAAGTTTTGAGTCTATTTTTAACAAATTAGATTAGATAGGATCGAGTTTGGGGTTACTAATATGCTGAAAACATTTCTGCATCTGGGAAAAATGAATCTTTTTCTTTTTATTTATGGAAAGTATTAAAGACTGGATTTTGAGCTTATTCCATGTATTGCAGGCGACCAACCTAGCCACCACAGATACAAGTTGTGAATCGGTGGTGACCAGTGGTCAGCACCATCTGACTACTCCTCAGCATCCGCCAAGAGATGCCAGTCCTGCAGGGTTAGTGGGTTTCAATTACTATTTTCCAATTTTCTTTTAATTTTTAAAGGGCAAAAAAAAAGGATTCTTTGTTGTTGGGTCTTTTTCTGTATTCCAGTTTGTACTGTACCATCCCCTTGTTTTGTATGTTTATTCTTTGTATGTTTCCAGACTTTTGTCCATTGCAGAGGAGACTTTAGCAGAGTTTCTTTCAAAGGCCACTGGAACTGCTGTGGAGTGGGTCCAAATGCCTGGGATGAAGGTTACTACTCACTTCATATTCATTATTATTCTACATTTTGTTTTAACCTTATTCCGTAATTCTTTGTCATCATTTCTAAAATTCTTAAAAAAATATATGTATTTATTTATAACCAAACAAACAAGGTACAAAAACTTTGCTAAACTTGTAAGCAATGTTCTCATCACATCATACAAATCTCTTGGATACCGCTGTCCTATTCTTTTCACATGCTAATATTTAGTCCTTTTTCCCATTATCAATTTACATGTTTCAAAATTCTTGAATATAGCAAAAGAATGCCCTTTGTTTTTGTTTGATATTTTAATTTTAATTTTATATTTTACTTTTTAATTTAGACTTTATTGTTGGCATGAAAAATGTTTTGTTATTTGGATGAAAAACAAGAAACATGATTAGTTACATTTGATGTTTAATGTTTGAAGTGCTACAATTGATTGCATTTTGTATATTAATTTCCTTTTTCTTCTGTCTTTCATGTTACTTTTTTTTTTTTAATGCTTATGAGTTTATTTTTGGTTTGCTTTTGTAGCCTGGTCCGGATTCCATAGGAATCGTTGCTATTTCTCATGGTTGCCCTGGTGTGGCAGCACGTGCATGCGGCCTTGTGGGTCTAGAACCTACTAGAGTGAGTTCTTCTCTGCTTGATAATGGTTGGTTGCATTCATTTCCTGGTTTGGATTTTGTGAAAATACTTGATAAAAACCTGTGTAGGTTGCTGAAATCCTTAAAGATCGGCCATCATGGTACCGTGATTGCCGAGCTGTGGATGTTCTAAATGCATTATCCACTGGAAGTGGTGGAACTATTGAACTGCTCTACATGCAGGTAAGTGCCTATTTGTTTTGCAGCTGTTATTTCTGTGTTGGTTTTAAGGTCATATCTGCTAAAAGTTTCTTCATTTTTCTGGTGGGGATTTTAGCTTTATGCCCCTACAACTTTGGCACCAGCTCGTGACTTCTGGTTACTGCGTTACACTTCTGTTTTGGAGGATGGCAGTCTTGTGGTATGTATCTAATAAAAAACGTTTCTTTACTGTGGGACTTGTCTATACTCACATGAGACTTAGAGGGTGTCAATTTGATTTGTGCTGCCAATTAGGTATGCGAGAGATCACTTAACAACACTCAGAATGGTCCAAGCATGCCTCCTACCCAGCATTTCGTGAGGGCAGAAATGCTGCCAAGTGGTTATCTGATTAGGCCTTGTGAAGGAGGTGGATCAATTATTCATATAGTTGATCACATGGACTTGGAGGTATTAAAGCTGCACCATTACTTACTTTGAAGCATATAATTGTATTTTGCTTGATGACTTGACTAATTTCGAATGCTTGTTTCTTTAGCCTTGGAGTGTACCTGAAGTGCTGCGCCCACTGTACGAGTCATCAACGTTGCTAGCGCAGAAGACTACAATGGCGGTAAGCAATTCCTTTGTGCAAGACATTTTCAATTAAAATTTTTATTGTACCCCAAATCAGAAATATATTCTTCTGTAATTCCTACCTGGATGATTTTCTGTAAAGGATCGACTTTGTAATTTTCATAGAATTCAACATTGTTTTTCCATCTTGGTATCATTCAAGTCGTGATCTCTAATGTAATCTTGATAATTAATGCAGGCTTTACGACATTTAAGGCAGATTTCTCAAGAAGTTTCTCATCCAAATGTCTCTGGATGGGGGAGAAGACCTGCTGCTTTACGTGCACTTAGCCAGAGGCTGAGCAAGTATTTTACTTCTCCGAGCCTCAAATGTGAATGATTCTAGTATATATTATGCAGTGATCTAATGGATACATTTCTGCAGGGGCTTCAATGAAGCTGTTAATGGTTTTACTGATGAGGGGTGGTCTATGTTGGAAAGTGATGGCATTGATGATGTTACAGTTCTTGTGAACTCCTCTCCTGGAAAAATGATGGGTCTAAATCTTTCTTATGCCAATGGATTTCCATCTATGAGCAATGCAGTGCTTTGTGCAAAGGCATCCATGTTGTTACAGGTTAGTATTTCTGGTGTTCATATAATGCACATGCTTGGTGTCAGCAAGAAATTTAAAGTTGTTCTAGATTATATATGCTCTAACATCAACCAGAAATTTAAGGTTGTTCTAGAATGCCACCTTAACAATCCAAATATTGGTTTTTTTCTTCTTGCAGAATGTGCCACCAGCAATCCTACTAAGGTTCTTACGTGAACATCGATCAGAATGGGCAGATAGTGGAATTGATGCTTATGCAGCTGCTGCTGTTAAAGCTGGTCCCTGTAACTTGCCAGTGTCTCGCGCTGGGAATTTTGGGGGTCAGGTTATTCTTCCCTTGGCTCATACAATTGAGCATGAAGAGGCAAGTAAATTAGTTAACTTCCAATAATTGGTCTTTCATTGGCATCAATCTTGTGTAGATATTACTGCTTCTTTTCACTTAATTTAGTGAAATAATTGGTAGCACTATCTCGTTTATTACAGTTTATGGAGGTAATTAAACTTGAAAATATTGGATATCGAGAGGACATGATGATGCCTGGTGACATCTTTCTTTTGCAAGTAAGTGCTACATTTTATCATAGTATTTTTTATGTACAACAAATCTGAAGATACAGTCTTTTTTTTCAAGGTTATATATTCTTGTTAAAACTATCAGCATTAACAAGTTCCTCTTTGTTTTAACTGATCAATACTTCCAATTGTGCATTCCTTGTCGATTTCTGATGTTCTTGGTTTCATTGTTTCTCTAGCTTTGTAGCGGGGTAGATGAAAATTCTGTTGGCACCTGTGCTGAACTCGTCTTTGCTCCCATTGATGCCTCTTTTTCTGATGATGCACCTATAATTCCTTCTGGTTTCCGCATTATCCCTCTTGATTCCCGGGGGGTGAGTATAATGCTATTTATAACAGAATTATTTTTTTTCTGTTCAAGTATCGTTATTCTTTACTATTTTACTAATCATTCTTCAATTGGATTGATTACTTTAATGTTTAACTGTTAATTTGATGTAGGATGCCACTAGTCCCAACCGTACACTTGATCTTGCCTCTGCTCTTGAAGTTGGACCTGCTGGAAACAAAGCATCTGGTGATCTTTCAGGGCAATGTGGAAGCACAAAATCAGTGATGACAATAGCATTCCAGTTTGCCTTTGAAATGCACCTTCAAGAAAATGTAGCATCCATGGCTAGGCAGTATGTTCGAAGTGTTATAGCGTCAGTTCAAAGGGTTGCATTAGCACTCTCTCCTTCTCGTTTTGGTTCCCATGATGGTTTCCGGACACCACCTGGTACTCCTGAAGCCCACACACTGGCTCGTTGGATATGCCAAAGTTACAGGTGCTATCTAGGCGTGGAACTCCTCAAGAGTGAAGGAAGCGAGCCCATTCTGAAATCACTTTGGCATCACTCTGATGCAGTTCTGTGCTGCTCTTTGAAGGTATTTTGTTCTGACTTGAAGATTAATTCTGTATTATGTATTTGTTTCAATTAGTGTACATAATTAACAGTAACATGCATATAATGTTATATTGCAGGCTCTGCCAGTTTTCACATTTGCAAATCAAGCAGGACTTGACATGTTGGAGACTACATTGGTTGCTCTTCAAGACATCACTTTGGAAAAAATATTTGATGACAATGGAAGAAAGACTTTGTGCTCCGAGTTCCCTCAAATAATGCAGCAGGTATACTATTATGACTTGAAAGTTAATTACTTTATTAATTGATAGATTAAAAGAAATGAATTAACTTAGTGGGTATTATTACATTGGCAGGGATTTATGTGCCTTCAGGGAGGTATATGCTTATCTAGCATGGGAAGGCCAGTGTCCTATGAAAGAGCAGTGGCTTGGAAAGTGTTGAATGAAGAGGAGACTGCTCATTGCATTTGCTTCATGTTCATCAATTGGTCTTTTGTTTGATACTTAAAAAAGAACACCAAAATCTAGAAAACATTAGTAATTAGATTAGAACAATCTTCTCTTTTTTGTTCTCTCTCTCTCTCTCTCTTCTGCTATGAATGAAGCCTTGACAGTGATTTGAGCATTCTTTCAGCAGTAACATCATCAGGGCCTCCCCTTTCTTTTCTTGCTATTCTTTTTATACTTATGCTTTTTTAATACTTTTATTTATGAATCACTGTATTGTTAGACATCTTTTTGCCAATCTCTTCTAATCTTGAGTCACATCATGTTTGTACATGTCCATAAATAGGAATATCTTTGTTCTATAAGCTAATATTCTTGTTAAAGATGCGGGCTACAAACTATGAACAATTTCCCCTTTGTACTAGGCTCATGATTTCCATTGTCTGCCTGTCACTGTGGTTTCCATCCTTGGCCTGTATTCCATATGTCCCCCTAATATTGGATGATCTTTTGCACTTTTTTAAGCATTTTGCCTATTGCGAATTAGCAATTTCCTTCCTAGCAAATCGAAAAATTGGATGAGTGCGGATGGTGGATTGATATTTTTATCACTTGTCATAAAAAAAAAAAAGGCTCACTAAATGCAATTTGACCCAAGGGTGTTCTAGACAATGAACATTAAATTTAATCATTTGTTTAGGAGTAAATTGCGGATAAATTTCTCATATAGTTTTTGAATTTTGGTGGCTGTAATTAAAATACCCTTAAACTTTAATTTGTTACACAAAGGTCAATGAACTTCAAACATGTCTCACAAACTGTCCTTTTGGCCATATCTTCTTATGTTTCACATTTTAACCCCTAACTTGACATAATTTTTAAAATTTAATAAATTGTATTTTTTATAACAATTTTTTCAGTAAATAATAATAATAAATTAAAATTATTAATGACTTTGTAACAATTATTTATATTATAATTTATCTCGGATGGTTATAAAAATATTAATAATATATTGCATACAATATTCTTCTAAAATTTTTAAAATAATAGATGACATGGATCTTTAATTTACAATAATAATAATAATAATAATAATAATAATAATAAATCAAATAATAATAATCAAATTATATGGACCCGATTAATGTAGTAGCATGGACTATAAAAATATTCTAGCACTTTGGAATAAAAATTTGAAATATATCGTTAGATATAGCATATGTTAAGAATAATTTTAAAAGAATAAAAATTAAATAAAATTTGATAAAATAATAGTATTTTAACTTATTGAACTTGAGTTTTAATTAGAGTTCTAATTGCTAAATTTAATATATCAACATTGAGGTAAATTATTTTTCAATGAGTCTTAAGAGTTTATTTTTATTATTTTTTTAATCTCAACTTTGAACCTGAGATTATTGAACTTGATGAAATCAAAATTTTTCTCATGAATCTTGTCAACATTACTTCGAATGGTTTAAATGAAGTTGGTTAACCCTTCAATTTTTCTTCTAAAAAAAAGAAAAAAATCAAAACTTGACTTGGCTTAATTACAACCATTATTATCTCATTGCATTATTCATGGGGGTTTTGTATCGATTCCGACCTCAGATTGACGTTAGGCTGGATGGTGGAGCGCTTTTGGTCCTAAAATGGTGCTAGAGCGCTTTTGGTCCTAAAATGGTGCTAGTCTTCCGGCAATAATGATGGTCACAGCAAAAGAGGTGAAGTTGTTTTGGTATTTTTGTTTTCTGAATAGTTTTGAAATTTTGGTGATATTTTACGAAGGATGAGATGAAAGATGAAGCAGCTGGAGCGGTGGTTTATAGAAGGGGCAATTTTGGGATATAGGAAAATTTTGTGCTATATTTTTGGGGTGTTTTTTTTTTTTTGTGCTATTTTTTTAAATTTGAAACTATATAATGTGCTATTCATTAAGTTTGCCCATAATGTTATTGACAAAATTGGTGGAGGGACCAACTATCATAACTAACATAAGATTTTTTATGTTTTTAAAGTCAGAGTAAATATAAGTATGAAAATGAAGTGAGGCTGACATAAAATTAAGCACAGTAATTGTTGTATGTTTGGTTTAATTTGCTTTAACTTTTTGGAAAATATATTTATATAAGTAAGTTATTCTTTTGGAAGTATAATTTAAAAGTGTTTCGTGTTAAAATAAAATTATATATATATATAAAACAAAGGATCGACCAAAAGACAATGCATGATTAGGGCAGTATTCCTTCAGACAAGATCAACAAAGAAACAATGCAGGTTTGGTTTTTGGTGCAAAAGGCTTGTTCGGACTAGGATTGATGAAACAAATTATTGCAAGTAAATTTTAATTTAAACATATCTTTGACACAAGAATCGACAAAATTTTGGTTTATTAAAATTTAGAATGAGTAAACACTTAGGAAAAAATTTCAGCCAAGTAGTTTGCACAAGGATAAAGTTTAAAGATTTATGTGAAGACTTGGAGTTTGGATTATTTAAAGATTTGGAGTTTGTTGTGGCGTTTTTCTTGATTGGTTGTTGGTATTGAACAAAAATTAGATGAAAAAAATCGGTAAAAGTTTACTGAATTTAGAATGAGTAGACACTTAGCATAAAAATCGATCAAATAGTATTCATAAGGATAAAGTTAAAAGACGCAGAGTTTGTAATAGTTTAAAAATGGATGATATGTTGCAAGATGTAGAGTTTGTAATGTTAAAAAACGCAGTGTCTATTGCATTTGTGTTGTTTGATTGGTTGTTGGAAAACCCTTCTTCTATCATTGTTTCCTGTATTTATACTTGTATCCAAATATAATTATAAAGGTAGCTGTTTTTATTATAAAATTAAAAATACGTTGAAATTGTTATATTTTAAATAGTTGTTGCTAAAATTATTACATTAGCCCATATTTTATGATGTGTAACTTCCAATTACTCAAAGCATTACTCCAAAGTAGTTTCCAATAACTTCCACATTGAATAATTCCCACCAATTAAAAGGTGATAACTTCCTTTCTACCCTTAAAAAAAAAAAGCCTTCCTTTATTCCAACTTCCTTTAACCATTCTAACTGAGAATTAAAAATGAAATTTAAAAAATCAAAGATCCAAAATAGATAGAGCATCCATTCAAAAAAAAAAAATAGATAGAGCGTCGTCTCAAACTTAATGTCTAAATACAATAGAACTAAGCCCAAATAATTCAACCTAGTAAAAATTAATTAACTAAGCCTAAATTATGTCATATAAGACCTAGTTGAGCCAAATCAAACTCAAATTTAATTTGCGGATGAATCAATTTTGTTTGTTTTACTAAATCATTCAAGAAGCCCAAGAGGTGGCCTAGTGGTAAGGCACCTCTTTCCTGAGACCTGAGGTCCCGGGTTCGAGGCTTATCAATTCCCTTCCCCATATCCCCAAGTAGAATAGGATATCTATGTCAAAAAAAAAAAATCATTCAAGAGTCCTTCAACTTAATTTTCAGTAATATTGCAGCACCAATAGAGAGTTCGAATATCAAATTCAAACACCTCCTCACTCTCCTTTTTTTCATTTCTTTTAAAATAACTTTGGACTTGTTTGTGCAAAGCTTGACATCATATTCAATAAATTTTAGTTTTTTAAAAATAGACCCATTTACAAATTAATCTAGGGCCTTAACTGTTCCAATTATTTGACTACCTCCGTTCAAAAAAAAAAATTTTGCTTGATGATGTACTTAAAAAATATATATATATAGAAAGTCGATATTTTGAACAAAAGTGGATAAGTTTGACCCATCAATTCCAGGGATACAATAGACATAAATGTTATGAAAAAAAGGGGAATTGTTATTTTCAGAGCAATATTTGTTAATGCCAGAACAAACAATGAAGAAATGAAAAGGTAATTACTCTAGAATTAACAAAATCTGCTCTAGAAATAATAATTTCCAAAAAAATTGGACATGAAATAGTAAAACTCTATATTTTTTGAAAGAAAGCTAGTATATAGTAATTTATAATGTAGAGTTATTTGTTCAAGTTAAAATACACTAATTATAATATTGGAATTAATATGGATAAAAGTGTTTCTATTTCCAGAGCAGAAATTTATAATGCCAAAACAAATTTATAAATGGGAAAAATGGCCCTTTACCTATTTTTATTTACTAATCCAGCATGTTTTTTTCTTAATTTTTTTCCTTCAATCTTTCGGTTGCTTTTAAACACAAATCATTCACATAATACATCATGTTTCAAAATCATTCAATTGATTTCATTGCCAAGCAATAGATCAATAGAAAAATGGAGAGAGAATTATAAAAAAAATTTAATTGAAAATGAACCGAGAAGTTTTAATTTTGCAAAAGATGTAATTAACAAAATTTTAAAATCAAGTTTGGTATTAAACCACATGACTTTTTTTCCTTGAATTCTATCCGATTTTCGAATATTTAATGTGGGTGTAATTAATTTGAATTCGGGTACTGTAGATGTTAAAAGGTTCATTTCATTAAGGAACGTAACAATATACACTCTTAATGCTTTCTATTTTATAATTTATACGATATATCGTGGATCGGTACTATACAATAATACAGTACTATTGGAGATGATCTAATCATTTTTCGTAAAAAGAAAAAAAAATTTACGGACTTCGATTTTGTTAACCAATTCACTTTGAAAGATTGACGATCGAAGGGAGATCTTCATTACCGGTTTGAAACAGTCCAGATCGAAAATTTAAATCTGAGAAGTCCATTTTTATACAAGTTCGAATCCTTAACGGTGAAGAACACTGGAAATTTAAAACTGATTTCTCTGATGATCGGTAATAGAATGTGGATTCATCAGAAATTGGAGAGCAATGTTGAGAAAACTGGCAACATCTTTTGGCTTCTGTTTTTATGTTTTTTTTTTTTTAGTCCTTGTAATTTTCTACTTGTCCCAAATATCTAGATGAGCTATGTGTAATTTGTTTTACAGTTTCTGGATAAGCAGTCTTCCAGACAATTACTGTATTACCGATTTATTTCTCTCGTTGTAAAATTACGAACATGATATTATTATCCTTTATAAAAAAAAAAAAAAAAGATATTCAATGAGTTTTTATACTGCTGTTAAAAATTATATATCTGAATTATATACAGAATGACACATCAACGGTTTATCTTTAGATATTTATTTTATCTAATATTTAAAATTATATAAAATAATAAAATATGCTTTAGATATAATCAAGAACTACAGTTAAATTTAACGTGCAAACTCGCTTTTCTGAAAAAATGTAATTAACAAAATTTTAAAATCAAGTTTGGTATTAAACCACATGACTCTTTTTTCTTAAATTCTATCCGATTTTCGAATATTTAATGCGGGTGTAATTAATTTAAATTCGGGTGCTGTCCATGTTAATAAGTTAATTAAGGAACGTAACAACATAAATGCTTTCTATTTTATAATTTATACGATATATCATGGGTGGGTAACACACAATAATACAGTATCATTGGAGAGATGATCTAACCGTTTTCCATAAAAAAAATTACCGACTTCGATTTTGTTAACCAATTCACTTTGAATCATCCACAACAAATTGCGCTAATTGTGTTAATTTAGTTGGTTGTTGTGGCAATCTAATCTAATGGAGACGCACGTGTATCTAATTAAACAAAGGAAACTATAATCATACCAGTTGTCTTAAACAAAAAAAAAAGAAGAGTTAATTATATGATTAACAAGCAAACATAAAAGAAAAGAAAAATATTTATTGAGAGGAGGGGAGGCATTGACAGAGAAAAGGAACTTTATAAATACAAAGAAATAAAGAAAGAAGGAGAAGAACCTTTTTCATGGTCTCCAAGAATTATAATTGAGATATCTTTAGATTTTGGGGCTTTTAAGATTAAAAAGAGAAAAAAATATGATATATGTGCCAGCAAAATTTAGCTGTTTTATGATAAAATGTCAGCTAATTTAAATTGATATGTTTAGACTGATGGAATCTTCTAACAATGTAAAGCTCTTTCTTCTCTTCTCTTCTCTTATCTTCTTCTTGTGATTGAGGAAAAGAAAATGAAAAATAAAGAAAAGGGTATTTGTCAATGGCAATGGCATCATTGCTTTGAAGGGGAAAACAGCTTATGCCTACAAACCATCATTGCAAAATATACCAAGTAAAAGTGGGGGTCACAAGAAAGTTTTTTGTGCTTGTTGTGGATGTGTCCAAACCTCCATTTTAGACATTATCTTTTTCCTTTTTTTAATTTCAACTTAGTGGGTGCTTCCATTTTGTGCTTCTTTCATTAAGAGGACAAAACTAGGTATATCTATATAAAATATAGATGAAGATTGGTGTAAATTATAAATGTTGGTGCTCTTCTTGAAATAATTAAAATTTTATTATATATATTAAACATTAAATTAATTATATAAAAAATTAAGAATAATTTATTTTTCTTAAAATTTAATTAATTGTAACTAATCATAGTGTGGTCTGATCGGTATTTCTACTTTCCATGAACATTGCAAGATTTGCATGTCTACTTTCTACTACGAAGAAATGAAATGAAATGAAATGAAATTAGGAGAGATAGAACTCTACCTGTAAAGAATGAACATGAATTAAAATACTTATAAGTTGCTAATACAAGCACTATTTGATTTGCTGAACTTTTAACAAGCTGAAGATGAAGCTGAATTGAAAACGAAGGAATCTTCTTAATTTTATTTGAATTCAATAATAAAGAAAAGAGGTCCAATTATGAATGCATGTTACAATCTAAATTTGACAATCTATAGGAAGAAGATAAAATGATGGGAATGAATAATTAAGGTATAGAATGGGAAAGAGTTAAGTTCTAATGATATTGTGAAGTCAATCAAAATAACTTTCTTCATGATCTTAAAAATTGATAAAGTTTCCAACACAAGCAAGAAAAGCAATGATTCATTTTAGATACTCTAAATTAAAATATACTAAAGAATTATAATTAAAACACTCAAAAGCTATGCATATAAGTGGCTGCTCTCTGTATATTCATATCTTCTAAACATTATATCATAATTAGGTCATCTTATGGTTCAATTATTATTATGTGTCAGTGTGAATAATATTTAAAAAAATCCTTACAATTTCTTTTAAATTCATTTACATGAACAATTTGGTTATAATTCCAAATGAAAAAAGATTTGTATATTCAATTAAATATGTTGCTCTAATTAACTATGCAATTTGTGGAACACATCAAATTAAGGAATTTTCAACATTTCACGAAGATTTTAGGATGCAAGATATTTTCATTTGGATATTTTTTCGATAAAAAAATTATTACTAATTTAGTAAATAATAAGAAAGGCTACTCTTTCTTATAATTATAATATTATTATGGTGGTCAAATTTCATTAACGAGAGTTTGATTTTATTGAAAAGTTTTTCAAAATACAATATGTGTAAAAGCAGCAGTTGATATGAGAATGTATTGTTAAGGTTATGCAAAAATCATAATTTCACTCCAATAGTTCACTTTTGGTGATTTTTCCCATTTCACCACACATTTAGATAATTTTGGAAACTTATGCCTAATTGCATTTAAATTTTACTTTTCTAAATGTCGACCCATGATGATTAAATTGAACTTGGGTTAGGGTAAACCACCAGCCTAATAGCAAAAGCATTGTTATTAAAACCGGATCGGACCAATTTAATCGTGAATTGGTTGCCATTCTGGTTCAGAAAAATTAAACAGAAACCAGGTTCAACCGTAGAACTGATGAAAATCGTTAGATCGGACTGGATGGTCTGATAAAAAAAAAAAATCTAGATTATTCTTCTATGGGCTTAAAATAGAGCCATGTAACACATTACACTTACTAACAATAAGGAATGTCATATATAATGAATTGCTTACTCTTCTTTAAATGATAAAAGTCAAAATGTTTGGTTACTGTTGCTTTTTTTTTATTAATTCTTTTAATTTTTTTAAAATTCATTACAAATAAGTATCGTACAAAAATCAATAAATATATTTTTTATTATTACAATCTAATATTATAACTAAAATTTTATTTTTATCTACAAATTATTAAAATATAATAAATTATCTTAAATACATAGAGTAATTTATATATTATTTTGGAAAATAATAGTATAAAATTTTATAAATAAAAAAAGAAATTAATATAATAAAAAAGAAGTAAAAAAAACCTGATTGGATCGGTCTGACCGAGTTGAACGTTAACCCAGTCATCACATCGGTCTTATATCCTGTCCGGTTATGAAAACATTGAGCAAATTTGTAGTGTCCAATATTCGTAGGTTTTGGGTTTAAATTAAACCCTTCAAATTGAATTTGCGTTGGTTAAGCTACTATCGCTATCTCCTTCCCATTACCTGATTCGGAACCTGAACCCACACCTTCCTTAAATTTCTTTTTTTCACCAAATCACACCTTCCTTAGATTTCAACAATACATCGACCCATTTCTGGCACATTTGGTAATTTTTTTTTTTTTTAATTTCATCCAGATATTAAAATTGGAGTGTCATGAGACATAAATTTGGGAATTGAGATTAATTTAAAATGAAAGAGGTGTTGAAGGTGAATTTGAACGTTGAAAAAGAAAAGTAAGAATGTGGAGAGATACATATCTGCAAAGAAGAAAAGGGGGTTTGACCATGTCCATGCTATATTGTCTGAGAAGAGAAGGCAAAAGTCTTGAAATGTGAGGACAAAAGCATGCAATGCATAAAGGAAATTGCATTTTCTTACAAAGCTTATAATCTCTTTTCATCTTTCTAACACACATTTATATGCACCTTTCTCTATTAATCTTCAACCGACAATGGAGACAAAAGATATGATTATTTTTTCTGAAAAATAAAATAGAATTGGAAGAGTGGTCCCTTGAAGCATGAATTACTTGTTGTTGGGTAGCTATATTTTTTACCTAAATTGGTTTTTGATTATCAGGACCATTGATTGATTCAATTCTGAATTCTGCTGATGGGCAAAATAGATGTTGCAGGCTCCACTTTTCTTTCTTTCTTTCTTTCTTTTTATTTTATTTTTTTTTAATTCTTGGAATTCGTTTTTAAAGTTATGAATTCAAAGACCAAATTATTCAAAATCAAACTCTTTCTCTGCTACATGCATGCAGCTTTGCGTGTTCTTTTCATCTTCTCCAAATCACGAGACCTTCAACATTCTCTCTTTTAATCTATATGGTACTGGTTCAATCACCAAACCACTAAACCCCGCAAAGCTTTAGCTACCAAAGTTTGAAGTATCTGCGTTCTCCATACTCGAACTCAAAACTTTATGTTAAACTAAAAGAACAAAACTTTATGGCACATTGAGGTTGCTCAAAATGAGAATTTTCTACATGCTATATGTCTATAATACCATTTAGTAAGTTTGACTTTGTATTTATATTTCGAGTAATTTAATTAAGTATATTTTAATAAATTTCATCCATTTGAGCTAACTCAAAATGAGCCCTTAAGTCTCACTCTAATACATGTTGATCTACATGCTTAGTGGTTTTCATATATATTTTAGTTTGTTTGGCAATATAATGTTTAATATATTTGCTTTATGTATTTACAATAGGGAAGTAGAAGGGTAAAAAATCACTTTCGAGGACAAACGAAAGCTTACAAAGGCAAAAGGGTAAGGGCAAAAAATCCAAACAGAGAAATAAAAATCCAAAAGATAAGAAGTGAATGGATGCAGTAGAGTCCACATCTACAACCCAACAAAACAAAAAGAAAAATACTCCACGAGTCCACACCTATTAACAAAAATCCAAAACCGGATGCCACTTTCAAATACATAAAAGTTCATTTATTGAAGGAGAAGAAGAAAAAGGACAGAAAATAATCATATATCTGCTCCATAGCTCACAACCCTAGCTAGTGAATGTGCGACATGCTCTTCTTTTTAATATTATAATGAATACGAATGTGAATATGAATATGAATTGTCACTCTAAAAGTACAATAAAGAATTCTGAAAGGATAGTTGTTATTTTCAACTTATATATATCTTCCACCCACCCACTCACTCGCCCATTATGCAGCAACACAGGTAGAAATGGAGGTTTACCAATAATTAAATGCTTTTGAAGTTAAAGAAACTTTGTTTGATTGAGAATAATGAAATTCAGTTGGAATTAAGAACCATATCACATACACGACTTTTTCAACATTATCGTTCTTAAAATCACTTGTGTGTGCTAATCAGATTGGTCATTCTATGTTCCACATAGAGTTTTTCTTTGACTAAATATGAGAGATTAAATTGTAAATTTTCCTACAAATTAATTTAAAAATTGTTATCAATGCAACATTTGACCATAGCTATGAAATTAAGCATGTTAGAAAAATTCTTGTTATTGAATTGTGGGAATTTAGCTAATAGTAATTGGTTTGGGGATTCATTAGAAGAAAACAAAAGAGGAGTGCATGCCATAGAGGACTTTCTTGCTTGGGTATAAGGATATGGGTCTAAGTTCTTTATTCTTATCTCAAAGAGGGAAGGGTGTAAGTATTTGTTAGTTGTGCTGTTTTAGCCACGTTTTAACATTTTCAAGATTAGGCGTGGATGTACAGGGAAAGCCTATAATGACTAAATACTGTACACTTCCTATCTTCTATCACTGCTCTAAATTTATTTACTATGATATGTTGTTGGTGTAAAATTGGACCCCAAAACCATTCCATCCTTTGCGGGAAAGCAAACTGGATGATGCATGGCTATTGGATTTGGGCATATTATCATCATCATCTCTCATAAAAGTACTGTTATAATGTTGTACATCAATAAAGAAGACATTGAATGACGCTTTACAAGCTGGCCTCTTCGGAAAATCTGGACAATAATACACACTTTACCCATTTCCTCTTCATAATTATGAAGAAAAGGACATGAGAAATAAAGTATAACTATAATAATTATAATTATAACACATAAATAAAATGTATTAATTGAATTTGAATACTACCTTAATTAATAAATTAGCAAAAGATTATATTTGTACAGATTGATAATTAAACAGAATGTTACTAATTAATAATAATCTGCCTCTTTCAATATATATAATGCGAATTAAGTATCTACATTTGTTACACTCAGCACTATTTATGTCAAACGGACCATCGATCATACCAAACAAAACATTTGACTAACAATCACTTTTAACATCTTATCTTATAGTACTAGAAAATCAAATACTATATAATTATAAGAAGAAATTAAAAACCTGAACAAAAATTAGGTGATGATGAAACAAACTAAAACGGTAATGAAGAAAACTTTAGGGTTGAAACACGAGTCGTCAAAGCAGAGTGTAGCGTTTTGAACACAAGATTTGCAGAGGGTCGTGCAGTAGGATCAGTAGCTGTGCATTGAAGTGCTAAATTCATAGTTTCAACAATTTCATTCTGATTCATCATTGCTTCCCCTTTGATCATTGGATCAATCCACACTTCAAGATGACAATCTGAGTAGCAGTATCGGGCCCATTCTACTACGCTTTGGTGGACCCCGAACTCGTCATCTCCGGGACCTTTTCCGGTTAATAGCTCAATCAGAATCAGGCCAAATCCATACATGTCACTCTTTTCACTGATGTCTTTCAACTCTCTAGTTTCTGGAAAAAAAAAATAACAAAGAAATATTACGTTAAAATCTTTGCCATGATTCTGCCGATTCGATCTGGATTAGCCGGTGCATGTTTGTAGTTTGATGTTTGGAAACAAAATGATTAATTAAAAACAAAAGAGATAAATAAATAAATCCAACATCGAATCTTTGGTCTGAAAAAATTGCATATGGCTGCCGCCAAAAACATACGCGACCATCATTGTATTAGCAGACCTAAATGTCCCAACATTCCCAACAATAATAAATAAATAATCCAACCTTAATTTAGTTCTAATTGTACGCATTATGCTTCATAATTATTGTACTTATTATAAATAAAATATTTTATGTATAACTAAAATAATTTAAAGTTGACCCATAATTTTTGTCCTCGTTGCAAATCTTTTTCGCATGCCATACATACAGTAAAGTGGACTTTTTTATGACAACTTTCTCCTATTTGTGTTTGATGTAAAAAGATAAGGCAAAGGGGTAAAATTGAGATTTACCTGGAGCAACATATGCTGAAGAAATGAAGCACTTGGTGTCATTGCAGAGTAAGTCAGGAAGGCTCAGTCTCAGGCGAGCTTCGTCTTTTGCATCCACCATAATTTTCTCCGGCGACATATAACCGACAGGAATACTCGGTGAACAATAACAATGCAAGTACCGGAGAGCTTTGGCAACAGAAATGGCAATTTTGCGCCTTCTTGACCAACTCAAATTGTGAAGAATTTGAGTCAAATTTTTGCCATCTGTGTGCTCATAAACCAAAAATCCAACCTTATCGGACCGGCAAACACCAATTAATTTGACAATATTTGGATGCTTAAGCATACCGAATTGGGTAACCTGAGGCCAAAAATCCGATGGAATTGAGTTCACATCGTTTATTTCTTTTACCATAAACTGCATGCCGTTGACCATTGACTTTCCTTTGTACGAATCCCCATTCTTGCCTCTAGAAATGACATTTTCTTCTTTCTTGGACGACAAAATATCTTCAATTGTAACAGGTTTTGATCCCTTAGAATGGAAGAATTGCAATTCCCATATCCCATCTTCATTTTCCACTCTTTTCAGCTCTAAACTCTTTCGTCCTCTTATTAAAACGAACCCAACAACAATAAAAGAAGCAACAACTAAACCACCAAGAATAAAAGCAGCATAAAACCACCAAACAGGATTAGTTTTTACTCTTCTGCATTTAGGCAACCCTGAACTAGAAGTATCGCCTCCACAAAGATCATTGCCAGAAACTGAACTTGCGTTTATAGCAAGAAAAGCACCTGTCGATGGTAAACTACCATGGAAATGATTGAAAGAGATATTTACTAGAACAAGTGACTCTACTGCACCTAAATTCATTGGTATCTCGCCGGATAATTGATTGTGCGATAAATCAAGCTGACCAAGAACTGGCATTAAAGAAAACCCAGACGGGATTTCTCCGGTAAGCTGATTCTGGCTTAGGTCAAGGCTTACAAGCTTGTTGCATGAAGATAACTCATCAGGAATTTGACCAGATAGCTTGTTTCCGCTTAGATTCAGTTGCACTAGCTCCGACAAACTCCCATACTTGAAAGGAATAGCACCTGAAAATCTGTTTGAAGACAAATCCAAATTTTCGAGCTTATTACTGTCAAATGAATCAGGCAAACCACCGATGAATCCGTTTCTTGCCAAATTCAACATTTGGAGTGACTCCATCTCCCATTTTCTGGTATCAATTCTGCCTGAAAAATTATTATCTGATATATCCAAGAAATAAACGAGAGGCAGTTTGGTGAATTCTTGAGGAATTTCACCAGACAAGTGATTGTCTTGAAGCCGTACTCGCTGCAAACTCTTGCAAATGCTCAAACTCAGAGGGATTTCACCCTCTAGTGAATTTGAAAACAGAATAAGCTTAAACAGATTCCCTGATGTGCATAAGCTTTGAGGAATTTTTCCGGTGAAAGAATTGGTGGAAAGGTCTATTACAGTGAGATTATTTTTCTTCCCGAGATCTTTAGGAATTTCACCTGAAAAGTTGTTAGCCCAAAGTTGAAGGACTTGAAGGTGAGGCAATGAGGTTAAAGCGGCAGGGATTTTCCCGGAAAAGTTGTTGGAGAAAAGATGAAGAATTTCCAAGTTTTGAAACTGAGATATAAGCTCTGGAATTTTACCGGAAAGAGAATTGTCACTAAGATCAAGAGAAATCAGATTCTTAAGACTGTAAATTGAGTCTGGAATTGGACCTGAAAGCTTGTTTTGATAAAGAAAAAGATACTGAAGATTAGTGAGGTTTCCTAAAGATGAGGGGATTGATCCAGTGAGATTATTATAAACAAGATCAAGATGATTCAAGAAAGTTAATTCCCCTATTTCTTTTGGAATTTCTCCTACAAGGCTGTTGTAACCTAAGTAAATCCATTTTAAGCTCTTCATTTGGCCTAATTCTTTTGGAATTCCACCCACTAATTGGTTTGAAGCCAAGGTCAAAAATTGCAAACTAGTGATATTTGCTATAGAGACAGGAATTTCTCCAACTAAAACATTTCCACCAAGATCAAGAAACTTAAGCCTTGAAAAAGATCCAATTTCCTCAGGAATTTTCCCTGTAAGCATATTATTAGACAGATCTAATGTCTCTAGAGAAGAAAGTGATCCTTTTGGGATAGAACCAGTGAAGTTATTGCTACTAAGATTGAGAGAACGAAGTGAGCTAGCGATCGAGAAAATGTGAGGAGGAAGTTGACCGGAAAGCTGATTGCTTGAAAGATTTATAGTTTGAACATCCGGCAATTGAAAGATTGACTGGGGAAGTTTGCCGGAGATGTTTTTTCCGGGTAACTCAATGGCCTGAATGCGAGAAGAGTTGGCATTGCAAGTAATGCCTTGCCATTTGCAAATGGTTGTAGAAGGATTCCAGTTGGAAAGGTATTGTAAAGGGTCATTAATTGCAGATTTGAATGATAAAAGTAAGTCAAGTTCTTCTGCATGTGACATGCGAGAATTATTCAAGAACAAGAACAAGAATATTAACATTATAGATTCTTTCTTGGTCGCCATTGACGAATCTATAATATATATCTACACGTAATCAAAGCATATATATTTGTTAACACAACAACGTCTTCTTTCTTGAAAATAAAAAGATGTTCCTCGGATCTGAAGCTGTGTAAAAACAGCAAAAAAAAAAAAAAAAGAATTATTAGAACACAACTTTTAGCATAAAAATGGAATCTTTCTTGAAAGCATTTATATTTTATTAATTATCAGTACTAATTATTATGAACACGAGAAAAGAAAATGAAAAATAATAAGAAAGCTGTTGATCAAACTTGATTACTTACCTAATTTGCATGCATTTACAGTTGAACTAAGCACTGCAAAATCTGGGTATCAAGCAAAAATACTGTAAGAACGAAACATAAAAGAGAGAAAAAATACCAATAAGAACAGTATAAAATTTAGGTAAAACGTCAGGAAATTTAATTACCAAATAGAAATGATTAAAGCAGAGTCAAAATTCAAAGATAATGAAGATGTTGGATTAAAGAAAACTTGGATTGGAAGAGAAGAAAGGGTGTAGATTTGATTTTTTTTGTATTTGTAGTGTAGAGTGAGAGAGTGAGTGAGAGAAGGATAGATTGGAGTGTGTATAAATAGATGGTAGTTAATGGAGATAAAACAAGGCATTGAATTGTGGGATAATTACAATTGTGCACCTTGACTTTGGTTTGAACATGAACGGTTGTAAGGGAAACAGGGACAAATGTTGGAAAAGCCTATGACTTTGTCGGATATTACCAAAATGCTCTTTTGACTGGTCTGGATGGTGACAAGGATTTCTCATTCTGTTACCGTTGAAAAGTTTGAATGTTTTCTTTCTTTCTTTTGTTCTTGGGCATATGCTGCTTAAGATTAAACTCACATTCAAATCCACCCAAGCTTGTAGATAAGTTTCAATTTTTCATACTTATCATCAATTACATTTGATTATTTAGTTAAATCACTTTTATGTTTGTTTCTTATTTTATTAATTACTCCAACATTTGCTTTATACATATACAACCCTTTTTTCACAAATAATAAAAAAAGTAGTTAATTGTCTTTTTTTAACATAGTTATAAACTCACGCATCCGAATGTAGATAGAGAGATTCAAACTCAGTCTGTTAAGATTTGAGAGCAAAAGTCCTAACACCTCTGCTGGCCTCCAACTATAGTAGTTAATTGTTTTTTCAAACGAAGAAAGTAAGATCTTTTATAGATTAGAGGTGGGAAATTAAACTCTCATCTATTGACAACGCCGTAGACCATCAAAATTATAGTTATACTAATTCATATCGCATCAAAATTTTCTACTATTCAACTTAGAATCATAATAAATATACAAATTTTGATGTCGATAATAATGTTTAAAATGTTCTGTGAAAAAAGAAGAAGAAAAATGATGGCTTCCAAACGGACAATTTGATTTAAAAAATACAGTCTGGTCCCAAAAAAACAATTCAAAAGTTGTGATTGGAAAGGGGTTGATTAGATTCTTGAGTTGCTAGAAATGAAAGCCTTTAGTTTAGTTTCATGGCAGCCAAAAGAGAGGGAGAGGAGCAATGTTGAACGAGTATCTTTATGCATAATGTTGGAATTTCTCTAATGATTAAAGCATCTAAGAATGTGTTGTCATTGGTGGTTTAATATACTTTCTGAGAAGAACAAATTATTAGTTCTTCGATTATTCTTACTTTTCTATTTACATGTATGGAAGCTATCATAACTGCATGAGAAAGAAAAGTAAATAAGTGGAAGAAGAGTGGGCATTATTGGAAAATTAGAAGCACAGTTTGCATGTAGGCATATGGTTGGACTGTATATAATTGTCTTGGATTCTCTTTCTCAGAGAAAAGAGAACTTTTGAAAGAGTAGAAACATAAAGGAGGAGTTAGAAAATGAGGGCAAAGAGGAATGAGAAGGAGAGAAAGAAAAGAAAAAGAAAAAGTAGAGTGTCTTTACGTAATACTGGTAAAATGCTCGTGCGCTCTTTGTTGTGGCTGTTCATTATTTGTTGAAGAAGAAGAAGAGGACCCCACTTTTACTGCATATCACAATCCTTTTCTCGAAGGGAATATACAGTGAATAGTCATTTTCACAATCCGGCATGCTGTGGTCACCTCCATTTTCTAGGGTTTTACACTCCCACGCCCATTTCTTCATCTTTCCACTATTCCTTCTTTCAAACCCTAGCTTTTGCTTTCTTTCTTATGCAATTTTTGACGTTATTACTGCTTTTGGGTATGCTCGGAAAATTTAACTTTTTTTAGTAGTATTTAGCTATTTGAATAGTTTTTAACTGTTTATAATAATAATTTAAAAAAAAAACTAAACACTAATTGAAACTCTTTATTTGGGGCGTTTGGTTGGGGGTAATCAGGAAAGGGAAAAGGAATGAAACCCTTTCTTGTTGTTTATTTGGCCTTTTTAATCATTCCCTTTACCCATTTTTAGTTTTGGCTTTCCCCCCAATTCCTCCAAATTGATTCCCCAAGTTTTCTATTCCATTTCCCTCCCTCATTCCCTAGTCAAGTATAATAATAATAATAATAATAATAATAAATATTAATATTAATAATAAATACATAAATAATAATAATAAATAATTAATAATAATAAATAATAAAAATAAATAAATAATAAGATAATATTATTAACAATAAATAATAATAAAATAAATAATAATAATAATAAATAAATAAATAATAATAATAATAAATAATGAAAAATAATAATAATAATAATAATACATAAAAAATAATAATAATAATAATACAACTAATAATAATAATTCTGATTCTGATTCTCTGCTTCAAACCAAAATAGTTACAAAGGGAATTAGGAGGCAAACCATTCCGTTTCTGGATCATAACCAAATGGGGAAAGGTATTCCGATTCCTTGTTTCCCTTTCCTGATTCCATTCTGTTTCCCCTGCGTGAACTAAACGCCTCCTAAAAGATAAGAGGTTACACTTTGATAAAATACTAATAAACAGCTAAAAATTATCTCAAAAGTTATTTTACAAAACGTTACAAAAAAAATAGCTTTTAGTATTTTAACTGGTCATAACACTAACGCTGCTCTAAAAGCTATTGTCAAATATAGCCTTGCAGAACACAATCTTAAGGGACTGTGTTTGGTAATAATTTTCTGAATATCTTTTAGCATTTTGACCAATTAAAATAATAAAAGTTAATATTTTTTTAACATTCGATAAAATAGTTTTTGAGATAACTTTTTGTTCTTTAAGTAATGTTCTGTAAAGATTAACCCATATAATTTTTTATTTTTATCATTTTGTAAATAACTACTACAAAATACTAGTAAAACAACTTGTTTAGCCAAACACACCCTTAACCTATAACCTATGTACACGTTTTTTTTTTCTCTTTTCTTCTCTTTATTCTTAAATTTTATACGAAAAAATTTATCACTCTAACTTTTTCTTTTAACTATTTAACTACTTTAAATTATAATACTATTCACCTCCTTGAACATGAAAAATCACTGTAAAAGTACACAGTTATATAATTATATTCAAATATAAAAATATGGAATAATGTTTGAAGGTTAACCGTTAATCTAGTTAACTACTACCTCTGTATTTTATGATTCTTTACATATACTTTTTATCAATACCAACACAAATCAGCTTTTCACCAATACCAAGGCAGAAATAATAATAAACAATTACTAATCCTCTAAAAATTTACTTTTTCACTAATACCAATAAAAAAATAATACTAAACAATTACTAAATTTACTATAAATGGAAATATAAAGAACCATAAAATACACCCAAAAGATAAAATGTAAAGAACCATAAAATACGGAGGTAGTACAATTTTAAAAATTATTAAAATAATTATAAGTTATTTAGAAGTTAAATTATAATTTTAAATAGTATATTTTAGAGTTACATATCATAATCAAGGATTTTTAAATAATTTTTTTTAAATATAGACTTAATTTATGTGCAAAATAATTTGAAACGTTTATTTTATACAAGCTTCAGATTTATTATTTGAAATAAAATTTTATGCTAAAAAACCTATTGAATTTATATGATATTAGAAACTTTAATTTAAATTTTTAATTAACTTGTGATTATTTAGTTTAATTATATTTATAGTTTACTTAACCATGTTACAATTTAACTTCCATCGTTACTTAAATACATGTCCATGAATAATACTACCTCCGTATTTTTTGATTCTTTACGTTTCTGACAGCATGAGTAGATTCAAGTTTGGAGATGATAGTTTGATAGGTTGGGTTATGTAGATTAAAGTATATTTAGGTTAGTTATAAAATACAGTTGTTGTATTTTATAACTAACCTAAATATACTTTAATCTACATAACCCAACCTATCAAACTATGAGCACCAAACTTAAATCTACTCATGCTGTCAGAAACGTAAAAAATTAAAAAATACAGAGGTAGTATATAGTAAAAAATATGCTATTTTTATAGATACTAAATATATTGTGCTATTTTTCAAAATAACAAACAAATATGTTATTTACTTAAAATTAAACTATAAATTTTGTTTTTTACTATGGTAATCCTTTATTCATTCCACATGTCATTAGTCATTTTAAGAATAAACGCAATAAAGAGATAGAAAAATGAAAGTAATTTTAACCTATCTATCCAAAGTCGTATAACATTCACACTCGAATTATTTTATATGAAACATGTTGGCTTAGGTACTAGTGTTAACGTAGCAGTTGTTGTCACTTAGAGCTAATAATTGTTAATTGGTAGATGATTCATGTAGATGTTTAATAATTTTTAGTCAAGCCAAAAGTTGCCCTAAAAGTTGTTACTAAACACGGTCGTGTTCTTAACTCAGATTCTTTTCGTTTACATTCCCCTCTTGCCAATCTGGTCTAGCAATCTAGCTATAATAGTCAAAATACAGAGATGAACGACAAAAAATAAAAGAAATAATGCCTAAACGGCATTTTTGTCCTTCTCCCTGTTTTAAGAATCCCAACTGTCCAGTTATCCCGAAAATGAATTTCTACTCTCAATGAAAATCGAATCGACGAACTATAGCAAGGGATTACAAATAATAATATCAAAAACAAAATGTTAACACGTTAAATTTATAATGTGGAGAGAAAATTTACAGGTTTCGTCAACCATCATAATATTGGCAGATGAACTAAGAAAGCTTTCGCCAGAATACTTTGGAAGTCTGTAAGGATTTAACTCTCCGGAAGACAAAACCAGTCCTTGGAGGGTTCCCACCCAGAAGTGAATTCTCATAAATTTCTTTACATTCTTGCACCACCTGCAACAAGAACAACATTTAATTAAAATATTTGGTAAGTTGTTATGCAATATAATGGCTGCAAAGAAATTCATAAGAGTACTACATAATCCCATTATGTTCTTGCGGCTCACCAAACGTTTATAGTTGTCAATTGTGTTCCAACATTTCATAAGAAATGCTTCATTTACTTTTATTATTATTACCCACTTGAATGATACGAGTGAATTTGAAGTACATAATTTATTTATAAATTATTGATTTTTGTATAATTATGTTGGATTCTATTAAATTGAATTCCTACACAAAACATGAATATGAATTCTAAATGAATTTCATAAAACTCTACATTAATCTCTTGTATCAAATAGAACCTCAGGCATAAGAGTGATTTTAAGCTTCAAATTTGCAGAAAGGAACGCTATGACAAGAAAGATTACCTCTTTTGCATCCTTTCGAGGTATGCCTTCTCGCATTCCAACAAGCTTCTCAACCACTTCAGGCTACATTAGACAGATAAATTATATATAAATTATGAGGTCATTTTGAGATGAATGCATAAAAAAATCATATAATATTGGTGAAACCTTCAGGAATCTTAAAATGCTTAGAGTTCTACTACCATATTTTGATGAAATAGAGTATAAAAATTGAATTAACATTTTTCCCCATTATTACGGTTCATTAACAGCCCCTAATCCATTTAGGCTGTATCAGGTTCTGCTACTGGATAAAAAAAATCTAATCAGAAGAATGTAATGAGCTGTGAGAAAGTTTACCGGACAGTCAGGTTGATGTTTAAGAATATTTGTGTAGATGAGTGTAAAGGCATCCAAGCTCTCACAGCAGAAGCAAGTTCTCTCAAATCGCTTAATATCCTGACTCTGCTTTCCACTTTCTGAAGCACATAAGGTGAAAAATGAACCAATATGCATCTAAATAGAGATTCACTTATGGAATAAATATCGTAAAAAAAAAAAAATAATAATAATAATAATTGTAGCAGAAGAAGTAACAGATTAGGACTTACAGAGACACTTATGTATTCCCTGAAGAAGTCCATAATAACCTCTTCATCAAGCTGCATCCGTTCAATAGTCTCTTCTTTGATGTAGTTTTTCTACAAAAATCAGAAGCACATTGAGGATAATCTAGCACAATAATCGAAGATTGCAGAAAGAATGCTGGCAGAAAAAGGTTCAACTTCATATTTGAAAAAGAAGAAAACCTGCACAAGAAGATGATCAATGTAAACACAGCCGTCTCAAGCTTCGACAAATCTCCTAAATATGATCTTTCTTCAATATACCTTAAGAATCAGAAATTAAAACCAATAAGTGTAACTGTTCTGTTTAGAACAAATATAGATGCAAGAATAATGAATCAGAACATTTTAAATAGGATAATGGTCTTCAGCATAAATAATTTAGATCCTAGTTTAGTATTAGCCCCTGAAAGTGCTAATTATCAAACTAATTTGGAGACAAACCAGCATATGATTTGATTTTCAAGATAAAAGCTTCAAGATCAGAGGAATAATTGATATTTGTGGGTTAAATTTACTAAAACATGATTATAATCAAAATATGGACCAGCTAAAAACTGATACAGGCTCAAGATATGATATTTTATCAAAAGAAACCTCATGATATCACAAGAAATTGAACTTACATCTTTACATCTGTAAAATAGTTGCCAAATGTTGCGACTGGGTACTCTGTGACTTGTCCTTCACTTCATTCTGAATCATAAAATTCATTTTGTTACCTTCTCAACATATGTGCAAATAGTATAAACAAATGGAATCGTAAAAAATAGGTTTGGACCACCAATGAGCTACAGAAAGAAAATTTGTAAAGGTGGAAAAATTACTTTACCTTTATGATAAAGCTTGACAAGCAACTCCTGCACTCCAGGATCTTCAAAGATAACCCTAACAGTTAAATGCAGAGCTTCCTGCCAATAATTAGTTTGGATAGAAATTTTGATCATTCTCTTCAAAGAAGGGTGTCCATCAAGACACTTTAAGATACAAATTGACACTACCCGTAATAACGCACGTGAAAATCACAAATAATGAATAAGTAAATTGTAAGCAAGAGAGAACAATGTAATTGTTAAATAATTTTATTAGCAGAAAGTAAATGAAAAGACTTGGGCAATGTTATTAATAAAAGTAAATGGAAAGGAAACTTTGGCAGACACCTTCACCTAAATGACAACTGGAGAAGAATAATAATAACACCACCACCACAAATCAATTGATCTTATGCACACATCATCTATATAGGTGTTTGGCTATGAAGGCACGAAAAATGTAACATGAATTCAATTGTATGTCTTGTTATTCTATCATGACAAATCATTGTTCATATACCAAAAGACATAGTTTTATTAAATTGAATTCCTACACAAAACATGAAAATGAATTCTAAATGAATTTCATAAAATTCTACATTAATCACTTGTATCAAATAGAACCTTAGGCTTAGAGTGATTTTAAGCTTCAAATTTGCAGAATGGAAATCTCTTGTAATACCTCATCTATTATATTTTTATTTGAAAACTTTTGATAATTTATTTAAACTTTAACAATAATAATAATTTGAAAATTTTCATTAATTTTTACAAACAAAATATCTACTAATATATTATATTCAAAAAAACCAAATATACTAATTTTTTAATAATAATTATTTTTTAAGCCCACTTGGTCTCTAGGGCTTTGCCTCGACAAATCATCTGAACCCGACTTAAGTCATGGTGGGTGAGTCTTCCAGCGGGAATAGCTGCATATGATAGGTGTCAAATATGAAATCCTGTTGGTCAATAATAATAATTTTTAATTATGTCAAAAAATAATAGTAATAATTTTTAAAACTTTTAATGGATTCAAATGGACATTAAAATGAATTACTATAAATATTGTAAGTAGTTCCAACTTTGTGTGTATTACATTAAATTCAAGAACAAAAATATTATCTGCAAAATTTTCTGTAGCTGATTTAGTACAAAGATTTCTATCAAACCCTCATAGTTTCCAACAAAAATGTCTGCAAACTTTGCTGTAGCTGTTAGCAAAAACTTCTTCAGCACAAAGATTTCTGTTAGCA
>CATIWJ010114543.1:0-30719 GCA_949640765.1 Croton laevigatus
AGTTGAACGGAGGAAGCAGCGGTGGTGAACGTCGAACGGAGGAAGCAGCGGCTCGTGGTGGTGGTTTTGGTTTGCTCTACTTTCTGCGTGGGATTTGTTCGAAGGATAGGGGAAACATGATTTGTGTTGGATAAACAGGGAAATGACAGAGAAGAAAGAGGAAGAGAGCCGGAAGGGTGAGAGCGGCGGAGGCGGTGAAGGTGGAGAGTGGCGGAGACGGTGAACGGTGAACCGTGAACGCAGGTGGTGAAGGGAGAGAATGGCTGAAGTGAAAAAGGGGAAGGGCGGGCGCAAAATGAAATGAAATGAAGAGAAGGACATTTAATTTTTTAGGGTTCTGAACTTATTTTACCTTTTATTACTGGTTAAAAAAAAAAACTTATTTTACCAACCGAATATAATCGGTTGTTAAACGGTTGGTAATCTTGTGCTAGTACTGAAAGCATTTTTCCAACCGAATATTATCGGTTGTTAAACGGTTGGTAAGCGAGGCGCCAACAATTGGCGTTAGTTTTAACAACTGAAATTTTATCGGTTGCTAAACGGTCATAAATTTTCGGTTACAAATGGCTACTAAATCGGTCGGTACTATATCTATTTCATTTTACGAAATGGCTGTCACTATTTGGTTACAAATCGGTTGCTATTTACCAACCGAAAATATTCGGTTGGAAATCGGTTGTTAAATACCAACCGCTTAAATCGGTTGGAAAAATCGGTTGGTATTTTTTATTTTCTTGTAGTGAGTGCTTGCATATTGGTAACTCAACCTTTTGTAAGTCACCTAATAGGCCTTGTTTCATGAGACTACTCATTCACTCTTAGCCAATGTGATTTAAATGTGCATGCCATAAGTTATTCACATCACGATATGAAGATTCAATAAAAGAAAAACTAATATTATTATGTAAATTGACTTGTTCAACATTCATAACAATAAAACGTTTAGTACACAACTAAAACTATAAACCATTATACCTCAGCATAAACAAACATTATCATCCTCAAAAAACAAGTTGAAACCTAGTTTCATCAAAACCAAAACAGAAAGTAAATTTTCTATGAATATTCAAAACATGAAGTACATCATGTAGGTATAGAGTATGACCTTCATGTAAAACTAATTTACATGCGCTAATACCCTTAACAGGTACTCGTGCATTATTTTTAAATGGATCCACTTTTGATTCTTTTGTATTCGCTGAAATTCCACAAAAGATTCACGGTCTTTTGCTACATGGTCAATCGCACATAAATTTATGACCCCCCAAAGGATCAAATTCAATTAAGAAAATAGAGCTAGATACACAAATCTCACTCACATACGAGATAATTGAATGTATCTTTTTAAGGAGCAATTCAGTCTTTTGCATAATGCCCTTTTGTTGGCAATTGTAGCACTTCACATGCACCACATTTACCTTTCTCTTTTTCTTTGACCCTTGATCCTTATTTTTCGGTTTGTCTTTTGCTTTTTGGGCTCTTTTGCCTTACCCTTGCCCTTGGCCTTATGCCTTTTGCTGTTAGAACTCGTTCCAACTGAGGTGTCATTCTATGCCATGTGCACTTGAGAATTGTCTCTGATCAATGCTAATCGATCTTCCTATGGTTTCATGTGGCGTGCAGCATTGAGAAAAGTCTTGATTGACCTTTTATGAGATGGGTGCATTCTCATATGCTCCCAATTATTGGGCAAGGAGCGGATGATTGCTTGAATTTTCTGCTCTTTTGTGAGCTTGTGACCAACATCACTAAACTCACTGATCATATTTTGCATTTCTCTTAAATGCTTTTTCATATTACGATCATGACGCTTCTTATAAGTGTCAAATTTGGTAGTTAGAGAACGGCATTTGGTTAGAGACACACCTCCAAAACTCTATTGCAATTGATTCCATAGATCTATTGCATTCTTACACTCTCGAAATTGCTTTGTAATTTTATCATCCATAGTACTAAGCATGATGATGTGAGTAGAAAAATTATTCTTCTTCTATGTTAGATAAGCATCTTTGCCCTGCCTATGTTGGACAGTTATTCCTTCCTCAACTCGGGCATGAAGTGATTCAAAATTTCAAGGACCTCTTGGTCCTCGAGCACATATTGAATTTTCATTGCCCAGATCTCATAGTTGTCACGTTCAACCTAAGATCTTTGCTAAACTCATCAACAATAGATTTAGCGGAAGACATAGTAAATCCTTTTGATCTACTAAATTAGGTTTACATAGTTGAGATTTCTAAGAGCAATATATATTTTGTTACTATGTACTGACATATTTTAACTTATAAAACCTCCCATTAGACCCATATTCGAAAAGTTCACTAGGTTCCCAATTACCCTCCAAGAACTAATGATTGGTTAAACTTATTAAAATAGTTGTACATATTAAGACAAGTTATTGGATGCTCTAAGTTTAAATTCTCATAACTCTAACTTAAGAACTATTGGTTTCTACTTTATGTTCACAAACAATAAGTATATAAATATTCAACAAGAATTGCATTTAAACAAATTAAAACAAAATCTTCAAATATTCGAAACGAAACCAACCATTTCATGCATTCAGATATATTCATATTTCCAAGGAAATACAAAAAAAAATTCATTTACTAAAAATGAATCATATAATATATTTGTTATTGGATTTATGTGCTATAACTTAAAATTTTAACAAATAAAATTTTAATTTTTGATGTTTTCCCACGAAAAAAATTAAAAAAAATAATAAATAAAACTAATTTATTCTATTTTTATACATAATAGAAAATTATTCAGATAAAGATCATTTATAGAAGAACCAATATTCCTCTAAGAGTCCTTAATCACAAAAAAAAAGTGACTAGGATAGACTTAAGAACTTTATTCACTAAGTCTATAGAGATAAAATCTATTTCATACCCTTGCATAGAACAAATCAACGCTTGCCCTCTTTTAAGGACCATGAAGTTGCTAGGGTCTTAAGTCCTATAGACACCATGGTGCCCATATAACTGGCATATGAATCAAGCCAATCTTGATCCATTATGTCCTCTACACCCTTATCTCGAAAAGAGTGGCGCAACACGTGGAAGAGAAATCTCTTATCTCCTCCTCTTTGGAAACCTCTTTTCCAAATGGGTTGCGATATTATCTATATCCCTCCTACTAGTTGCCCTGTTTAATTCTTTTTCAAAAACTTTGGACTAAGCTAAAAAATCTTTTTATTTTTTGCTTTGGAGTACAAGCTGGGTGAGGAGTCCTGATAATTCTTTTCATTTTCTTTCACAAGTTCACAGAAAATGAATCAATATTACACGAAATAATATTCAAGAATTTTAAATTAAAGCCAGTATGCTTCAATTTTAATTCTATAACAAATTTATAGAATAAATAATTATTACACAAAATAATAATCAATCAGGAATCATATATTTAAAAACCACATATTTCAATTCACCAAAATAAATTTTTTTTAATGAATAAAACAAATTTCTTCAATTTCTATACAAAATAGAAATTTATTCTAAATTTTATTTTGAAAATGAATTTTATAAAATTATTTTAATAAAACTTGATTGATCAATTCTAAACAACTTAGAATTGAATTTATTAATTCCAAACAAATTAGATTTAATAATAAATTAAACTTATTTAATTTATTTTCTAACGCATAGAAAGAATATCAAGTTATAAAATAATTTTTTTTTTCTGGAATTAAACAAATTAATTCATAAATTATTTTTATTCAATTTTTATACATAATAGAAATAAGTTTTAAATTTTATTTTAAAATTTGATAAAATCATTTTATAAAACTTGATTCATCAATTCCAACAAAATTAGAATTGAATTTATTAATTCCAAACTAATTTGAATTAATACTAAATTAAACTTATTTAATTTATTTTTCTAACAAATAGAAAAAAAATTAAGTTATAAAATAATTCTATCTTGAATTAAACAAATTAATTCACAATTCTAAATGTATTAGAATTTTAGTTTTTAAAATAAAATATAGTCACAAAAAAATATTTAATTAAAACATATTTTAATTAAATATGCCCCTTAAATAAAATAGAATTTGATAATCAAATAAATAAATTATATGAATAGCTGTCAAGGAGGGCCTCTTCACAAAATAAATTAAGTTTGGGGGCCTTCTTGTAGAAAAACTAATGTTTAGGGGCTGTTTTGTAACACAAAACAGATTTGGGCACTAATGGAGGAACAGGAATAAGATGAAGGACTAATTTTGCAAAAAAAAACAAAAGCCATCTACAACCTAGATGGGGCGCCCTAGCCGCCAGCTTCTTGAACAGCAGCGCAGCAACCGCCGCCTCAGCCCAACGCCTTCTTTGCCACTAGAACTCGTGAAGAACTCCGGTGGCCCTCCAATCCGGCGCTGATGGAGGCTAGATGAAGAGGAAGAAAACGAAATCGAAGACCGAAACCGATTCGGCGATTTTCCAGAAGTATATAGCGCCATCGCGCCGCCGTAGCAGTTCTTCGCCATAGGTAGGCTAACTCTAGCCGACATTGACGCCCAGCCTTCTATCGGCGGTAGATCCGCCTATGGTGGGTAATATTTGGCTAACGAATCTGCTGTCATTAACGAAGAACATGTTCTTCGTTCGTCCAACTCTTTTTTTTAATTAAATTAATTAAAACATATTTAATTAACATAAATCAAAAACAAATTTTTGATTCATATGATCAGATTTTCAGAACAGATCAGAAAATAATAACAGGAGCAAAAACCAATTTGTTCATAAAAATTATAGCACATAAAATTAATTCACAAATTAATCCAATAACGAATATCGTCATATTTACAAATAAATATGCACATCAATCAAACTCATTCAATCGATACCTAGTAGACTCTGATACCAATGAAGAATTTTATACAATGAATATATAAATAAATTAGGAATAATATAAATACCTCTTGTACGACGAATGAATATTTCCACGAGTGGAAGCGGAAGCGGAACCGGAAGCGGTCATTGGATTGAGTATGCTAGGCCGTCTATAGAACATATAGTCCTATAGCGCTGTTTCACAATCTAAGAGCTTCAAGAGGAAGAGATTAGAAGGTTTGGGAGAAACTCTTGTGGAGACTAATTGTCGTAAGTACTGTATCTCTAATTTCTTATTAGGAATGTATATATAGGTGTTAAGTTATTAGAGTTATCCATTTATCTCTACGACTCATCATTATTAAGTTGACCCATAATCCGGATATTTAATTAATCAATACTAAACTAATTAATTAATTCCAACTCTACAAAATCGAGTTCGGATTGTATATTGTCGTTTTCAAAAAAATTTTTGTTTACAAAATCGGGTCTTGTTCCCTAATCTCATTTTCTCTTTCCTCATCTTCTCGATTGTCTTCTCTGTTCACAAAGTCGGAAGCCCTTCATCTTAGCAAATCAAATTCGTTTTCAATCATATTTTGATTTTCAATTTCTTGTATATATTTGTTTTTATTTTCATTTTGCTTTTTGTTGGATTTTCGTTTTTACCAAAGTTATGGAAGGAGAGGACATGCAAATAGTATAATAGAAGAAAAATAAATAGGCAAAGAGGTACAGAAAGCTTCTTGAACCACAATCAAACCAAAATAATGGAGTCCGCAACTAGATCTGCTATTGTTCAGGTAGAAGAAGAACTAGTTTGCATAGAGGATCTGCCCTCTTTCTTTTGAAATGTCATTGAAGATCCAGCTATGGATCTTGAATCGGTGATGGAGAGAGAGGCAGAGGATGGAATTTATAAAGAGAAAGAGATGGAGTTTTTGCATCGGGTAGGAGTGAGCCTGACAATATTTGTACAAACCCGACATATTCGGGTGCCAATTTCGCGGGTTGATTGAACAGCCCTAATTTAACATATGTATTAGGTGATGATATCAATATTTTTATATATTATCTTTAATTAGTGGTATCATCTTTTTATGCAACTAGTTGCTTTCACTAGCCAAAAGAAACTAATATTCTGAAATTTACCTTCTTGTGCTGGTAATGCAAGTCTTGTAATGCTATGTTAAAAAAAAAAGAAAAATTGTTGCTTTCACTATTATTACATGTTTATGGGTCCAGCAACAAATCAATTGAATTTGTATATATTATCTTTATTCTCTTTAATTAGTGGTGTTATCCGGTGGTGGTAGTAATTAAAGAAAAAAAAAAAAAAAGCTGTGTTATCTTTCTATGCAATTATTTGCTTTCACTATAATTAAATGTTTATGGGTCCAGCAACAAATCAATTAAATTTTTGTATATTATCTTTAATTAGTGGTATCATCTTTCTATGTAATTGGTTGCTTTCATTATTATTACATGTTTATGGGTCCAACAACAAATCAATTTAATTTGTATATATTTATCTTTATTATCTTTAATTAGTGGTATTATCTGCATAATTACTTTCACTATTATTAAATGTTTGTGGGTCCAGCAACAAATCAATTAAATTTTTATATATTATCTTTAATTAGTGGTATCATCTTTCTATACAATTAGTTGCTTTCACCAGGTCTAGTTAACTCGGTAGGATCCGTTTAAATCCAACCTAGGACACATTTTAATAATGAAATCCGAACTGTTGAGGCGAGGCGAGGCGTGGCGTGGGGCATGGATAGATTTTATTAATGAAACTTGCTCCGAATTTAGAGTGGAGATGTATTTTAGTATAGTCGCTCAATTATAATTTTACTAATAATTTAAAAATTTTAAATAATAATAAATATATTGGTTTATAAAAATTATTATAAAAATATATTTTTATTGAAATTTTTGAAATTCATAAATAATTAATATATAAATTTGAATTATTTTATATTATATTTGTAAAAATTACATTTTATTTTATTAATTAAATAAAGTTCAATATAGAAGTAGTAAGTGTTATTTTTATCAATTGAATTATTCAATTTATTTAATAAATTATGTAATTAATTGATCTTATTATATAATTTAAATGCATAAAAAATACTCTTATTTTTTATTTTTGCTTAAAAAAATTTATTTTTTCAAATAAAAAAATTCGTGGATAAACCCTTTAAATATCTGACCCGATCCATGATCCAAAAAAATTCAAATCACAACGGCCCAGAGTGCAGGGCAAGACGATATAACAGTAAGCGAGGCAGGAACGAGTTTTAGGAAACCCGCCGATGCTTAACATAGCTTTCACTGTTATTAAATGTTTATGGTCCAACAACAAATCAATTGAATTTTAAATTATATTCAATGAGTATTGGATTGATGACTTTTATTTAGAATTCTAGATCAACTGCAATAGGTGCTATATACTAGATTAACAACAATAACAAATGAACAATAAATAGTTATGAAATACTCTATCCGTTCCAAAATAAGTATTTTATTCACATTTTTTCTACTATTAAAGTATTTATTATGTTGAAATTATAAAATTTAATAGATAAGAGACTACTTTATCTTTCATTTAAATTGTTATATGCATATGAAATACTTTCTACAATATGAATGGTAAAAAAAATAAAATATTTTATTTTAGTTAAAATTTAAAAATGCAACATTTATTTTGGAGCAAAAAATTTATAAGACCCTTATTTGGTAATGGAACGAGTATGTGGTTCAGAAGTTGTCATTAATTAATTTCCATAATTAAAAATTTTAATTTGAAGGTTACAACTGTAATTTAGGAACAATAGCATAAATAATTGAAAGATTCAATTTGAGTTTAATGCAACCACAAAATGTTTAACAATTTTTTCGATTCAATCGTGAAATTGCAGTTGGCAAACCACTTGGTTTTTCTGCAATAACGAGAGTAGGGATTCACAATGTAGAGGTTCTTCTATTGGTTTTTTTTTTGCGCAACGAAGTATTGGAAGCACGTAAACACAAACCATGTTTGGTACTCTTTCAGACAATAAGGGAATATGGATATATTCTTACACTATATTATTAAGTGCTAAAATAAAAAATAAAAGAACAAAAATTTGCTTATCCTTCGTCATCTTTCTCTTTAGATCTTGGTATTCAAACTGCAGTCCGCTTTCTGTACTTATTTTTCTCTTTGAATTAATATCCATTAATTTCCGTCATCCACTCTTTCTTTCACTTGGTTTGCTAGTTTTCTGTTACTAAATGGATACTCTTCTTTCCATCATCATTGACCCCATCACTGAATGTGTTGTAGCATTCTAACCTTTTTTATTTCTAGAAAAGTTTTCAAAACAAAATTGGAAAGACATTAAGGCAATGTGAGTTGCACTATATAATGCAAACGTAATCACTGTTATAGTGCATTACAACCTCTCATCAGTTATATTGTATTACTGCAAATGAAATATTACCCAACATATCTGTTGGGATTGTGAACATCACTGAAAACTCAGCATTAGTACGATACTTTCAGCTTTGGGCGAAGCCCTCACAGATTTGTTTTTGGGCACCTCTCAAAAGGCATCATACTAATAGAGTTGGGTGGACACTTATATTCAAGGTGGTTCTTCCTTATTTTTCCGATATGAGACTTGGATTGATATCTCAACGATCATTCCCTCTAACTAATGACCACACAGCAGCATATGGCCCTCCCCTCCAGCGATAATCCATTCGTCTTGTACCGCCTCCAACCGCAAAGTTACACCAAGGGGGCTTTCTACACACAACACAGTTCACCACCAGCTCCATTTTCGAACCTGAGCTCTAATACCACTTGTTGGGACTACGAACACCGCCGAAAACTCCACATTAGTATGATATTATCCGCTTTGGGCCAAGTTTGTACGGATTTATTTTTAGGCACCTTCCAAAAGACCTCATACTAATGGAGTTAGGTGGACACTTATATTGAAGGTAGTTCTTCCTTATTTTTCCGATGTAGGACTTAGATTGATATCACAACAATCCTCCGCTCCAGTTCCATTTCTACTACGCTCCAACATCTATCCCTTAAGTAGTAAATGAGCCATACCTAACAAATCAATACCTTGGCGAATATCATGCCCCTTAAGAGAAGTCAAACCATGGAGTTTCACACAAACCAAAATGGGTTGGGCTAACATGCTTGTCTAGCAACTGCAAACATTCAACAAGTCTAAGCAATGCATGAACTTGTTGATAGTAACTGGCTTGGTCAACATATCAACTGCATTCTCATTAGTATGAACTTTCTGCAATGGTATCTCAACTGATGCAACCAACTATCTGATCTTGTGAAATCTCACATCAATATGCTTAGTTCTGGCATGGTACACCTGGTTCTTAGCCAAATGAATGGCACTTTGACTATCACAGTGCAACTAAACTCCGCCTTGTTCAACACCCAATTCCTTCACCAGCCCAGTAAGTCATAAAGCTTCTTAGCAGCTTCAGCTATTGTCTTGTACTCTGCTTCAGTTGTAAATAATGCCACAATCGATTGAATTATTGATTTCCAACATATAGGCCCTCCACCAAGAGTAAAAACATATCATGTTATAGACCTTTTATCATCCAAATTACCGGTATAGTTTGAATTCACATATCCTACAACTAAAGGACCATCATGCTGACAACCAAAAATAATTCCATGTCTTACAGTACCCTTCAAATACCTGAAGATCCACTTCAGTGCTTTCCAAAGTCGCCTACCTAGTTTAGACATATATTTGCAAACTTGACTAATAGAATGAGCCAAATCAGGGCTAGTACATACCATTGCATACATGAAGCAGCCAACTGCACTAGCATAGAGAACCTTTTCCATATCTTTAATTTCTTTATCTGTCTGAGGACACTGTTCTGATGAAAGCTTAAAATGATTTGCCAATGGAGTGCTTATTGGCTTTGCTTTACTCATCCCAAACCTATCTAACACTTTCTCAACAAAGCCTTGTTGAGATAGCCTTAGTTTTCTTGAGTTTTTATCTCTATGAATCTCCATTCCAAGAATTTTCTTTGTAGCACTTAAATCTTTCATATCAAATTTCTGGCTCAATAAAGCTTTCAAATCACAGATATCATGCATATTCTTTGTAGCTATTAGCATATCATCAACATACAGTAGCAGAAAAATAAAAGAACCATCATCAAGGCTCTTTACATAAACACGACAATCATACTCACATCGCCTGTAGCCAATCTGAATCATATAGGAGTCGAAGCGCTTGTACGATTGTCTTGGAGACTGTTTCAACCCATACAACGATTTCTTTAACCTGTAAACCAGGTGCTCTTGTCTAGGTTGAGTGAACCCTTCTGGTTGCTGTATATATATCTACTCCTCTAGATCGCCGTGTAAAAAAGCAGTTTTAACATCCATCTACTCTAATTGCAAATCCTAAGTAGCTATTACTGCAAGTGCTGCTTTGATTGAAGTTTGCCTAACCACAAGAGAAAAAATTTCATCATAATCTATCCCCTTTCGTTGTGAAAATCCCTTTGCCACCAATCGAGCCTTGAACTTTTCCCCTTCTTTTTCTGATACTATTGGTTTTCTCTTATACACCCACTTGCATCCAATAGCCTTTTTTCCTTCAGGAAGCTTAACTAGCTCTCATGTATGGTTTTTATGCAAAGACTCCATCTTCTCAACTATTGCATCGATCCATTTCTCTTTCTCATAACTAGTGACAACTTCTTGAAAAGTATTTGGATCATCACTATTGATGTGAAGTGTAAAAGAGACCATGTCTTCAAAATCCAATTTGCTTGGAGGCTTTATATTTGTGAGTCGTATTCTATCTCTGGCTAGATTTTAATTTTACAGATCAGTTGTATTTGAATCACCGCTTGTTGAATTCAGACTTTCACCTCGCTTGACTGCTATTGGATACTGTTCTAAATCTATATGCAATGTATATGAACTAGAACTATTTTCTAGCATTTTCTCTTAGTGCTGCTGCAATATGAATTGCTCATAAAAAGCTGCATCTCTACTTGTCATCACTTTTTTTGCATTCAGATCCCAAAACTTATATCCTTTGACACCTTTCTTATAGTCCAGAAGATGCACTTTGTCACATCTCGTTTTTCATTTAATCGATAATGTATGAGTTGTTGTATGTTAATAGTATTCTTGTTAGGGGTTTCGGGTCCTAAGTTATGGAAGCGTCGGAGTCGACCTCGAAATTTATGCTAGAGTCGGTTAGGCAATTTTTCTAATTTATCTTAGTTCCTTTAAGTTTGGCTTTGAGTTAGGAAAGAGAATGAGTGAAGTGTTGGCGTCGAGCCTTATGTTATTGAAAAATGGAAGAAAAGAAGTAGAGTTGGGCGTTATAATTTTTATTAGACTGAAGGAGTTAGGAGAGAATTATTGTGTTGGGCCATTTAAGAACAAAAGGATGAAGAGGAAGTGAACTTAGGCTAAGGCCTCATATTTCCAATGAGCCCATGAGATATATATAAATGCTCAAAATATCTCTTCCCACATGCACAACTCTAAAATTTTCTATCCTCTTCATCACTCATATCTCATCATCTTCCTCTCTTCTCAACCTAATGGCCGGCCCTCTCATTCAAGACTAAAAGGAAGATTCTTTAATTTCCATCATCTAGAAAGACTTAAGGAAGAGCGAAGGTGGGAGGTAAGATCAAAGCTAGGGTTTATTTTCTTCTATAGTTAAGGTAGGGTTTGTTAGAGATCATGTAGATCTCTTTGAGATATTGTCAAACCCTAACTAGGAAATGGATAGATTTAGAGTTTATGAGTAAGATTGAGCCATGAAACCCTAGGTTGCTACGGATTTCATTAAGGCTTGCAAAGGACTAAGAATGTTGTATTTTTATAGGAACCCAAGAGGAGAAAAGAGTTGATAAAGGCAAAAAGGTTGCTTAGCTTGGAGGAAAAACCCCACTTTTGAGGTTTGGTACTTAACCATTTCATTTTAAAGTTTTATTTTGAATGTATTTCTTATTGTGGAAATTGCATATCTTTGGTTTTGAGTTGATTGTGTGTTTATTTTGTGAAACTTGATTTTTTGGGAAAACATGTTTTGAAAGAAAGAAAGGAATATGATTTTTAACATGAATTTTCTATAAGAAAATGTTGGATTTTGAACTTGTGCTAGAAGGAAATTTTGTAGCCCTTGCAATAAGCTTTCCAATGCATTTTGAATCACCTAATTTAGTTTTGTAAATCAAAAGTTATGGCTAAAAGAGTAACTAGTGCGCAAGCAAGAATTTGTACCACATTGTGGGAGATTAAACTGTCTCGCGCGAGACGAGTGCAAAATTTGCTCCAGAAGCATGTGTCTCGCATGAGACAACTGTCAAACAGTTCCAAAAGCATTTGTCTCGCACGAGACACCTGTAAACCAGTTCCAGAAACTGGAATCTCGCGTGAGATGACTTCCGGATTAGTTCTAGAGGGTTGTATCTCGCACGAGACCACTGGGAAGCCACCTAAAAGTGTTTATAATCCTTGGAAATGATTTTTAATATGAAAACATACTTGTAAGCGTGTTTTTATATACTTTTCCCTATTAAATGATGATATTTTGATACATAGCACCATGACATACCAACATGAAGTGATAAACATAAGAATGAAGATCATGTAATGAGACTAAATGCATGAGAAATGTTGAGTATAACGATAACGCTCAAAGTAGCTAGGATTAGAACCTCAGAAATAAGGATACGATGCATCGTAGGTATAGAACCGTGGTATATAAATTGATGATTAACGATTTAATTGTTATGAATTCGAGTCTATAAAGGGCTCAGAGGTTACAAATGCAATATATAAAGGGCTCAAAGGCTACGAACGCCTTCTATGATTGAAGGATGAAAAGTCGAGTCTATAAAGGGCTCTCAAGCTATAAGAGTCTCATACAATGTATAGTCTACAAAGGGTTATTCACAAGATCCTTAACATTATCCTTTAGTTCTATCAATTGCCACAAGAGCTAAACCAAACATTAGTGAATTATGAATTGTTTTTACTCATTATGCATGTTTGTTTATTTTATATCACTTTTTACTATGTTTTTAATAAAATGTTTTTAATGGTTTTACATTACTTTATACTTCGATTAAGTACCCACTAAGCAAAATTTACTCAGTGAGTTTACTTGTTTAAACTCGTAGGTTGAGTCCAGTAGCATAGAAGTCCTTTTGCAGCCAGCCGCTACAACACTGACGACACAAGCTTTTAGTATAAATAAACTTTCGTAAGAAATAGTTATGGCATTTATAATCTTTTGTTAGGGAATGTATTTAAAACTGTAATTAATATGTAAAAATCTTAGTAATAGTATTGTAATAGGAATGCTATGTAATAGCTTAAATAGTTAGCTAATTATGGATATAATGATAATATATAAAAGTGCATGCATGTCATGGTGGTGGAGGAGGATATAAGGGGGGATAATATAGAGGTGTTAATGTCATGTGATGTGTAGTAATGCATGGTTGGTTCGTTTGAGATATATATGTAAACAAAAAATGTATATAGGCATAGGTTGACCGACTCTAACCATGAAAGTAGCACTTCTTCTAGACTTATTCGTGGGCCTAGAGGGGGTGTTACACACTTCTTGGACTTTGGATCAAGTTTTGATCTTTCATCACCTGATACATGCACATAAGCAGGACAACCATAAATTCGTAAGTGATCAAAACTGACTTCATTACCTGTCCAGACCTCTTCTGCAACCTTACCACACAATGACGCCCGTGGTGATCTATTGATGCGATAGCACACCATACTCACAGCCTCTACCCAAAAGCTTTTAGGAAGCCCTGCGTTCAGTCTCAAACATCTTGCCTTTTCAGTTATGGACTTGTTCATCGTTTCTACAACACCATTCTGCCATGGTGTCTTGTACACTAAAAAATGTATCTAAATCCCATGCTCCTCACAAAATTTTTGAAACTTTGCATTGGTGTACTCTGTGCCATTATCAGACCTTAAATACTTGATTTTTCTACCTGTTTGGTTCTCCACCTCGGCCTTCCATAGCTTGAACTTCATAAAAATTTTAGATTTCTGTTTCAAGAAATACACCCAAACTTTCCCAGAAAAAACATTAGTAAATGTAACATAATATAGAGACCCACGCAATGATGATTCCCTGGTAGGGCCCCATACATCAGAATACACATAATCAAGAATCCATTCAGTTGTGTGTTTTCCAATCATAAAACTAACTTTGGTCTGCTTTCCAAGAACACAAAACTTACAAAAATCGAGTTTGCAGCTTTAACACCATGCAACAATTTTCTTTTATGCAATTCAGTCATATCACGTTCACTAAGATGACCAAGACGCATGTGCCACCGTCTAGTATTATCATCATATGACTCAACAGAATAAACTCCACCTACAACTGTGCTTCCTAACAGTTTATAGATATTCCTTGCAATTATTTTTGCTTTCATCACAGTCAAAGCACCCATAACAATTCTAATGGTTTCCCTATCCTCATCTGCCTTAGGAATAAAACCATTTTTTTGCAAAGTGCCCATAGAAATTAAATTCTTTTTCAAATCAGGTATATGCCTAACATTATAAAACGTTATAATTGTACCATCATATATCTTAACTTCACCAATACCAGCAACAACATCTATCATCACCTAAGTATACTAAACCAAAATTAATTGACCTGTATAAAGAGAACCACTCCCTGTTAGGCATTATGTGATAAGAGCATCCAGAATCAATAATCCATGCATCCATGAACTAAACTGCACAAATTTTTTACCTTCGGTCATTTTTTGTAGGATGTTAGTCATTTCAGAAATTCAAACTTTTTTTATTTCTTATTCGGGGAGTGAGGATTGATCTTAGGATCTATACCAAGTCTTGGTGTGTTTTTACATGCTAAATGTTATGTTATTGCTTTGAATGAAACAGTTGGATCAACCATATAATCACAAAATATTGCAAATTATGAAATATCAACTGTATTCTTCTTCCTTTTTTTCCTAATAATAATGTCACTCAAAACCAATTTTATTTATACACCAAACCAATAGTAATTTACTAGCAGACTAAAACAAATCTAATTTCTTTTCATAAAAGTAAAAATGTTATCATAATTAGAAAAATCATTTTTATGAACATTTTCTTAATTCTGTTTTCCGATTTAAAGCATCCGATTACACCCAAGTCTCTTTTTATTCTGTGGTAACATCTTTCTATGGGAAGATAATAAGAAGAAATGAATTCAAATTTTACGTAAATATTTTTTTATATAGAAAAAAATTGTTTTGGGTGGGTGCACTTAAAACCATTTGGCTGCAATAGGCAGAGTCCTTTAATATTTAAAAACTCATCTTGTAGATTTGGATAAAACAAGTTGGATTAGCCATATAATTAGTTAATTACAAAATTGCAATTTGCTTAACAAACATTAAGATTATTGTATCTACGCAATAAGTTGTTGGCCTTTCGCTTTCCATGTTCTATTATTTTTCTTCATAAGCTCCCCGTATAGGCCTCCCCCATAAAGGCCTTGTAAAGTTAGCATTCGTCAAATCCAAATCCGATATGACTAATATGACAATTAGTCAGGTTAAAGTTGGGACTAAATGGATAATGATACTGTAACAAGACCATTTTAACATGAAATTAAATGAGTTATTTTGCGAGTTAACACAATTAATTCGTCTAACCCTTTTAGCAGAAGCGTTGCAAATATAATTTTACCTTTAACCTAATTTTTTATAAAATTTAAATTAAAAAAGGTATTATGGTTTCGAAAAAAAAAAAAACATGAAGGAAACAATTCATGCCTCCTTTGACTTCATGAAATAGGATTTTAAATTTTGTTTAAATTGTTAAACTTTTCACCGGAATTTGATATAATGAATTCATTCTATTTCATTTTAATTGTTTATAAGTGCAAGAGATTAGTCCGCACATAAAAAATTGATTGCATATTCAAATAATTCACTTTAGGTTGTTGACACACGAACATGAATAACCAATCCTAATCTTATCTTATTTTTTAAGAATCACTCCTTTTTTAAAGGGGAATTTTTTTTTATATTATTATTTATAACAATATTTTTCTATGCAAGTTGAAAGAAATTTCCATGACGTATTACTATGATGTATATATTTTAATGCAAAGGTTTAGAGCTCTCTAAGCGAGAGAGTCTTGATGCATTTTATTTTTTTTCATAATCATATATTAGATTATTTGTGCAGAGTTCCAAAATCAAAATCAGTCGATTAAAATTTTTTGAATGTTTAGTTTTGTGTTATATATATTTTATTTTCAAAAATATAAAATAATTTGAACTTTTACAATTTAAAAAAATAATTTATATTTTTAAATTTACAATCATATATAAGTTATAATAAAAAGTCAAATTTAAAAAATTATTACCTAACCATATTTTATATCGGAATTCCATCAAACAATCCAATAGATGATATAAAATATATATATATATATAGCCTTGCTAATAATTTAAAGGAGAGTTGTTTTTGGGAGAGTGTACCTAACCGTATTTTGGCTGTTATGCATGGCCATTCAGAATAAAACATAACAGCCCCTAATTTAATATATATATGCCAGCTAATTTCAGCATTTTCTTCATATCTTCTTTCTCTTTCTTTATAGCTTTCTATTTTCTCTCCTTAATCTGTGTCAAAATGGTTTTGGGCTGCTTGGACTGCTTCATCGACCCAATTAAGCAGCTCTTCATTGATCCTATTGTTATGTGTATAAAGTCAGCTATTGTTGACCCTCTTGAACGAAATATCCGTTACCCTTTCACTTACCAAACCAACATCGAAAACCTCAGGAAACAGGTCCTTGATCTAACACCTGTAAGAGATGATTTGCAACGGAGTCGTGATGGTGTTAATCGGAGAGGGGACATAATCAATTCTACTGTTCAGACATGGTTGGATGGCGCCCAGAGAGCATTACAAAATGCTCAGAATATTATCGAAGAGGAAGTTGAGACTTATTGCAATGGTATGATTCCCCACTTGGGGAAGCGGTACTTGCTTAGTAGTAAAGCTGAGGATGAAAGTAAGATTCTTCAGGAGTTGCAAGATCATATTCCCAATTCGGGTGAAATTTCTTACCGTCCCCAACTAGAGGCTAGTTCATCTGCTCATGGAGATGAACATCTGGAGTCTAGATCATCAATTTTGGAACAAGTCATGGCTGCATTGGCTGACCCTCAAATCAATGTGGTTGGGGTTTGGGGGATGGGCGGGGTTGGAAAGACCATCCTGGCTGAGCAAGTTAAAAAACAAGCCAAACAAGCCAATTCTTATGACTTGTTGTTTATGGCTACTGTATCTCCAACACCTGATCTTGACAGTATTCAGCAGCAACTTGCCGAAATGGTGGATTTGAAAATCCAAGAAAAGACTTCTGAAGGAAAATCATTGCGGATGAAGCAAACTCTGAGGAATACAGAGAGGATTCTTATTATCTTAGATGATGTTTGGGAAGAATTCCCACTTGAAAAGATTGGAATTCCACGTGGAAGTTATCATAAGGGATGTAAATTATTGCTGACCTCAAGGAGCCAACGTGTCTTATCTTCCATGGATACACAGAGGAGTTTCATGCTTGATCTTCTCTCAGAAAGGGAGGCTTGGAGTTTATTTTCCAGTACAGTTGGTGAGTTTAAATCTGTTGACGTACGGAAATTAGCTACTGAAGTAGCTGAAAAATGTGCCTGTCTACCCCTTGCTATCGTTGCGGCTGCAAAAGCATTAAAAGGTAGGGAAATATACGAATGGAGGAATGCATTGATGAAGCTATCCTCCATTGATGCAAAAAAAAGTTCATTGGAAGAATTAGTCTACCCTGTTCTGGAGTTGAGTTACAGTCAATTACGAGAGGATGAAATCAAGACATTTTTCTTGCTTTGCGGTCAGCTTGGACGGTCAAATATCGTTATTGAGGATTTGCTGAAATACAGTATAGCTCTAGATCCTCTTCAACGTTCTAACGAAACAGTGGATAATCGACGAGATCAGGTACTGACATGGATAAGACGTCTCAAAGACTATTCCTTATTGCTAGACAGCAACTTGGATGGGTATATCGAAATCCATGATCTTGTTCGAGATACTGCTCTCAGAATTGCATCCGAAAATCAGCAAAATCAACATGTATCGGCGGTCAAATCAGGTGCTCCTGCTTTAAGAGAATGGCCAAAGGAGGAGGTACTTAAGAACTCCATTACAATTTGTTTGCCCCACTGTGACTTCCAAGACCTTCCAGAGAGGTTTGAAAGTCCAGACGCAGAGTTTTTAATGCTTGGCTTTAACTATCATTCTTTGAGGATTCCTGACATTTTCTTTGAAAGTGTTAGGAGACTCAAAGTATTGCATTTTTCAAAAATTATTTTCCCATCCTTGCCAAATTCTCTTCGATCTTTAACAGCCCTACGCACCTTATACTTTGACCAATGTGAACTACATGATGTAGCCATCATTGAGGGGTTGAAGGATTTAGAGATACTCAGCTTTGCGAGATGTATCATCAGACATCTTCCTGAAGCAATTGGGCAACTGAGTCGGCTAAAACTGTTAGATTTGAGTAATTGTAAAAATCTCAAATCTATTCCGGCTAATGTCTTATCAAGATTCTCAGAATTGGAGGAGTTGTATATGATGCACAGCTTTAGTGATTGGGAGGAGGATGGTAGGCTAAGCAATCAAGGAAAAACAAATCTTAACGAGCTGGTAGGTTTGTCGCGCCTAACAACTTTGGAACTAAAAATTCCAGCTTTCACTATGTTTCCAAAAGCCTTATTCGCTAGAAACTTGGCAAGGTACAAAATTTATGTTAAACAAATTAACATTAGAACGTGGTTTTATTGGGATGACGAAGACTTTAGTTTTTCAAGAGAATTGAAGATTTCAGTCAATGAAAGCATTTATAAGGAGCCTTGGATAAAACTGATGGAAAACACAGAAGCTCTTGCATTAATTATTGAGGAGGGAATTAGTGACCTATCTTTTTACGCAATCTTTCCAACACTGAAGTCTCTTCATGTTAAAGATGGTAAACAGATAGAGTGCATCGTAAATTCAGGAACGCATATCCCTTGCAAAGCCTTTCCGGTCTTGAAGTTTCTAAGTTTGTCCGATATGCCAGAGCTGGAGAAGATTTGTTGTGGTGGAATCGCACATGGTTCTTTCAAGGATTTAACAGCCATAAGGATTTTCTGTTGCAAAAACTTGAAGAATCTTTTCACTCTTCCGGTGCTTAGAGGCATTTCCCGACTTCAAATACTAGACGTTGGCAGTTGCGAAAGCCTAGAAGAGATCTTTGCTGATACAAGGGACAATCCTGATGATGATGGAAGTGATGAGGTAGTTGCCTTCTCTCATTTGCGCAAGTTGAAATTACATAACTTACCACAACTTAAAAGCTTTTGTTGTGGAGTTGGGAAGGCAAGTGAGCACGGAAATGTATCAACAGTTGAGGTAGCTCTTTTCAATCAAATGGTAAGTTTTTATATAACTAATTTATTTATCAAATTAAACAATATTTTATATTTCATTTTCAAGCTGCTCTTTTTCGTTAGCTTTCAAATCAAACTACTTGAAACAATCATAAATTTTCTATAAAAATAAACATAAATTAGATTTGCTTACTTTATATTAGCTGTCTTCACTTCAATTTCAACTAGATTTTTTCCTTTACGTGTGCTGTGCTGCACGTATACTTTTGAATTAGGTTCTCATGATTTAATTTTACAAAATTTTTTATTTAATTATACTTGTTTATAATTTTTTATTTAATAATTTATTAAAATTTATTAAGGAAAAATTACGATTATATCTTTATATTTTACTTAATTGACTATTTTTTTTATCTATATTGTTTCAAATTAACTATTTCATCCTCGTATTTTGAAAAAATTATACTATTTTATTCGTTCTCGTCGGTGACAGTGATGGAAATTAACAAATTATGTCTCATTTAAATCGTTTCTTTATCATGATTACAAATATGACATTGCTTTAGACCAAAACAACATATATTTGCTACAATTGCTAAAGTGCCGTTAGATCAATTGTTTATAGTTTTTTCGGCATATTTGTGGTTTCAATCAAAAGTAATATTATATTGTAATTAGGACAAAAAAAAAAACAATTCAAATGACAGATGACTTGTTAATTTTTGTCATCCTTTTTAACGAGAAAGGATAAAATAATATAACTTTTCTAAAATATAGGGATAAAACAATTAATTTTAAAAAACACAAAAAGAAATAGTCAATTAAGTGAAAACACATGAATATAATCGTAATTTTCCCATTTCTTAATTTACAAATTTTTAAAATTTTTTATCTTATAATATCTAAATAAAAATTATTTATTAAATAAAAAAATTATGGAACTAAATTCAAATAATATTTTATGTCAGAACATAGTTTATGATGTATTATTTTTTTATTTGAAACAAAATCATAAGTTTAGTATATATTTTTTCTATATATAATTAAAATTTTAAAGATGTTTAATGAATATAAATTAACTTAAAAAATGCTATTTTTAAATATTTTATTATAATCCAAATTGATTGGATCAATTAATTAATTAATAAGAAATTTACATAAATTTTTTACTTGGATAAAATATTTTAATTTTAAGAGTCTATATTTTATATTAAATTTAAAATATTATTGCCAATTAAATATAATATGAGTTTAGTGTTCTTGGTTATCATAATATTGTCTAAATTTTAGCAAAATTTATTAATTGATTAATTTTTAGTACAAATAATGATTCTTCAGTAGAATATAATTTTTTTTCATTTTTCTATTATTATAATTCAAATACTGATAGAATAAGATAATTAATTAATAAAAATCATAAATTAATCAATACAATTTACTATTGTTTTTATTTTATTATAATCTAAATTTTTGTAAAATAAAATAATTAATTAACATTATGATAAAAATAGCAATATTTAATAAAAGATAATTTAAATTTATTAAAGCTTAATTATATTTCAATTATCAAAAGAATAAAATAACTTAGTTTATAAATAATATTAAAAAAAAAAGTCATGCTTCGATTCGGATTAATATGGGACCGTTGAATAACTTCAAAAGTAGCCATGCTCTGTGACACCGCGTGGATAATAAAAAATGTGAAATAATTATAAATATAATTTAAAATAGTATTAGTTACTAAACCATGATTTATATAATTATTATTTTATTATTATCGTTTGAGTTTTAATTGTATTGATTAATTAATTTTTAAATAAAATAGTATTTAGGTATTATTATAATTCAATTTAATAGAATACAATTTGAATTTATTATTATTTTATTATTGTTCATTTATTAATAAAATAAAATAAATATTATTATTATTTTTTATAAATTAAATATTTCTAATATTCATAAGTTTTATTATTTTGAATTAATTATTTATATAATATATTATTGATATTTGTATAGCCAAAGTATTTGAATTATTATAGGAAAAAAGTCATCCATAATGTTTTTCAGAAAAAAATTTTTCATCATTTTCATTTACTATTATTGTTGTTTGCTGCTTCATCCACTTTTAAAACTTTTTTATATAACTGAAGTTGGAATAAAAAAATCAAATATGAAAAAGCAAATATAAATATTATTAAATAATTAATTATAATAGATTATATTTAAAATTTAGTAAATATAAAATAATTTCATGATGGTGATAAGTAGTGGTAACACTAATATCTTTCTTTTTATTCTCTTTTCAAAATAATTAAAAATATTAAGGATTTCTTTAGTTTTAGTATGCATGTTTTAGATAAAACCAAAGACCTCTCACCCTCTTTAATATTTATATATACTACAGATTTGGCTTTGATGCCAAATTGTTGTTCTAATTTTAGGATGTCATCTTAGCAACGTTTAGTCATGAATCATCATTTTAATTTCAGGTTGCATTCCCAGTTTTGGAGGAGCTATTTATCTTTAGGCTTGCTAATGTGGAAAACATATGGCACAGTCAACTAGCTGCTAATTCTTTTGACAAATTAAAATCCTTAAACATCAGTTTCTGCAGACCTGTGACTATTTTTCAATTTGATGTGGTGGAAAAATTTCTTATGTTAGAAGAGTTGGTAGTAAGCAATTGTTCTGTACTAAAACAGATATGTCGACCGCAAGAAAATATCACCGTTAAAGAAACACCAATCCTCCCTTCATTGAAGACCTTAGATCTCTATAAACTTGAAAGTTTGTCAAACTTTAATCCAAGAAATGGTAATTTCCAATGTCCATCTCTTAATAAGATTTGCATTTCTGAATGTCCACAAGTTAAGAAGTTAGCCTCTCCCTTTTCGATGGAACAAAATCTACGGATGAATGAGGATGGAAGAAAAGAGCAAATAGAACAAGAAGAGGAGTCATTATTCAACCACAAGGTTAGATCTCTGTCTATAGTTTCCTTAAATCTCAACACTTCCAACTCAAGTGACGGTCTATTTGAGAAGCAATACTCTAGCACCCAAAAAAAAAAAAAAATTGCTCTAGCTCCATTTATCTCAAAAAAAAATTACTCCAGCACCATGTTTAGAACCCAGATCCAAGGAGTAAGTAGTCAAATATCAATTCATTAATCAAATAATATTTATTTTAAATTATTCAAGCTTATAATAAGTTGATCTTGTTTTTAACTAAAAATTATTTACTCTATTTTATTTGTTTCACCTTTCTCATTATATGCCTTTTAGTATCCATTTATTTATCCAATATCTGATTTACCACACTTCTTTTAACATGTGGAGACAGGTTCCATCTAAACACTTTCTGGCTAAATTATTGCATATCCTATTGACATAGTAAAACCAGAAATTGCTCCTTTAATTGCTTTTTTTTTTTTTTTATGATTTAAGTTTTCTAATCTTTTGTACTTTCTAGGTGCCCCCCAATTTGGAGGAGTTATCTTTAGACTATAAGGCCGCAAAGATGATACTACAATCACAATTGCCGATAGAGTTTTTGCGCCAAATAAAATTTCTTCATGTTGATTTTGATTTTAAAACAGTTGTCTCTCTTTCCGGTATGCTACAAAGTTTCCCCAATCTGAAAAGGCTACATTTGGAATCTTTTGCTCTTAAAGAAAAGCCATTTGGATATGAAGAACTTGGTTTTGACGAGGAAAATTCTATTGTTCCACTGGGAGGGATAAGAGAATTAAAGCTAGAGAACATTTTCAATTTGAAGCATATTCGGAAACTGTATCCTTTTATTGACTATCTTGAAATTATAAGTCTTAGTTTTTGCTTTGATTTAACTAGTTTAGCAACGTTGTCCGGGTCTTTCCAAAATCTCACGACTCTAGAAGTATTTTCTTGCGAGAAATTGGAAAACTTGGTCACACTGTCCATAGCCAAAAGTATGGTCCAACTTGTGAAAATGACTGTAGATTTTTGTGAAGGGTTGGTAGAGATAGTTAATAATGAGCAAGGTGGAAACGTAGATGAGATTGTTTTTGAAAAGTTAAAAATTTTAGAGCTTTTGAATTTAGAATACCTTGAGAGTTTCTGCTCCAGTAGTTGCGCCTTGAAATTCCCTTCCCTGGAACAAGTAACTGTGGAAAGATGTCCCAATATGAAAGTTTTCTCCCAAGGAGAATTGAGCACACTAATGCTAAGGAGAGTACTACAGTCAGAAGGCTCTTTGAATGACTGGTGCTGGAAGGGCAATTTAAACGACACCATAGAGCATATATTTGTAGAAATGGTATACACTACTTCACTAGTTGGTAAAGTGTTCCTATTTAGTTATATTTTTGAATTTAACTACTGAAATATTTTTTTGTTGTAGAGTGGAAGTCGTAGAAGCATAAGCGGGGTAAGCCGAAAACTCCTTGGGAAATTTTCAGTTGACAACTTCAATTGTTGGAAAGATTTGGAGGTGTGTGACTGTGGATTGTTTCCAAATGCTATACCGTTCAATGTGCTTCAAGGGTTAGGAAACCTGAGATCTTTGACAATAACAAATTGCAATTCAATTGAAGAAGTATTTGATTTGGAAGACCTAAAGGTTGATGAAGAATTGACTGTTGGTCTAATGTCCAATTTAGTTACAATGAGCTTAAGTTATCTACCAAACTTAAGGCATGTGTGGAACCCAGATCCTCATGAGGTTTTGGTCTTCAAAAACTTGGAACATTTAAAAGTTAATAATTGCAACAGCTTGAAGATTATATTTACCTTGTCTATGGCAGTAGGCCTAAAGAGACTGCAGTCAATTGAAGTAAAAGGTTGTATGTTGCTACAACATATCATTACAAAAGAAGCAGAATTGGATAACTCTTGTCTCCCTTCACTACTTTCAATTAGTCTTAAGCATTTGCCCATATTAAAAGGTTTCTATTCGGGAAGCGGGGTTCTTCATTGTCCGTCCTTGAAAAAATTTGGTGTAATCAATTGTCCAAAGCTGAAGATATTGGATTACAGATTTTCAAGCCTTTCAACAGAAAAAGACAAAAAAACCTTTCCTCACAGATACCCTGATGTCCTTATCAAAAACCAGGTTAGTTTAACAATGTCTATTAAACATGCTTCTTAATCTCAACACCTAAATTTTATGTATTGTTCCATATTTTCTAACTCCTAAGAAGTGTATTTTTGTTAAAATGAAATTGTGATTAAAATTTCAGGCATATTAATGATTATAAAGGATCTCAACATTATTTAACCGAAATAATGATGAAATTTTGGTCACTAATCAATTAAATTCCATCCGTAATTCCATTGCTGGTGAATTTTTTTTAGTGCTAATACTAATGGACCTTTGGAGGATAATCATGATCATTTGTATTTATTTTTTAGGTTGCAATCCCAAGCTTGGAAAAATTGATAGGAGATTGGGAAAAGCTGAGAGAGATTTGTCATAAAAATTTTGGAGCAGAGTTTTTTAGCAAGTTGAAATCTATCACACTGACGCACTTCTTTGCTGAATTTTTGAATTTCCCATCTGATTTCTTGCTTAGGTTTCCCAATTTGGAGAAACTGATTTTGGCTGATGATGTCTCTTTGGAAGAAATATTTCTACATGAAATAAGTGTCAGTGAGGAAAATTATCTTAAGTCACTTAAACTGTCAAATTTACTTAACTTGAAGCATTTGGCAGCGGAGGACTCCCCAACAATTTCAGCTTTTCAGTATCTGGAAGCTTTTGTAGTTTCAGAATGCAACAGATTGAAAATTTTGATGCCATCCTCTGTATCTTTCCACAATCTATCATCTTTACAAGTATCAGAGTGCTGTGGATTGGTAAATTTGATGGCTTCCTCAGCAGCTGCAAGTATGGGGCAACTTGAAAAGATGTATATAAGTGACTGTGAAATGCTGGAAGAAATAGTAGCGAGTGAAGGAGATGGTGTACTTGAAAATGAGATCATTTTCAATCGACTAGAATTTTTGGTTCTTGATAATTTACCATGCCTTGCAAGCTTTAGCTCTGGTAATTATGCCTTCCACTTTCCATATTTGGAATTTGTAAGAATCAAAGAATGCCCCCACATGCAGCTTTTTGCTCGAGGAGAATTGAGCACTCCAAAGCTTTTTGAAATAGAAACTCGTGAGGAGTATAGTGTTTGGCATGGCAGTCTTAATAACACCATACAGAAGGAATTCATGGAAGTGGTACGTAATTAAAAATTTATGCAGCCAATTTGTCCTTTTACATAAAATAATTCCGCAACAATGGCATTTATACAATTCTATGCCATTAGAATTTAATATGCAGAAGCAGCATAGAACTATTTGATTTACCAATTATATATTCTGCTAGCTTCAAGGCATTCTCATTACTATAAAACCTTATATATAGATTAAGAATTCAGCTACAAAAAATTTCAAAACTAATGCAAAAGCAAATCAACTTAACTAAATTATATAAAGGTAATAGATTAGAAATATAATAAAGGAATGAATATTTGTATTTGGTATTTTTTAAAATGGTTACTTCGTTGATGCAGAATAATGGGAGCGATGAAATATCATTCTGATATAAGCAAGAATTCCATTTTAGTAAGTCATCCTCTCTCTTACCGTACATACATATTGATTTCATTTTAAAGAGTAGATCATGCATTACTGATAGAGTCATTTTTGTTTATTTTGTTAAACTAATTTGTCAAGTTTTGCCTGTGAATTCAGAAAATGGAAAACTCAATTTGCAAAACAAAAGCCAAAATTAAGTAACGCAGGATATTTGTTTTTGTGGGTGGGGGGGGGGGGGGGGGGTGGTGTTGTTGAAGCATACCCCAAAATTTTACAGATTTAAGTAGCCAATATTTGGATTTGTTGCTGCTATAATCTTTCCTTTATTGTTGCAGAATATGAAGCGCAATGAAGAGCGTGATGAAGAGAGCAATGAAGAGAATGATGAAGAAAGTTCATTCCTGACATGAACTTTACGAATCAGACCCATCTTCAAGCTTTGGTAAGAATTTAGTTTCATTGGTAAGAGTTCATACATTTGCAGTCTCCTTATTTCTAACAGCTTGTTTCTTAGCTGTTGGATTGCTAGCATTCTGTCTGGGCTGACCCTTTCACACCAACATATGAATTTAAACACAGTAGGAGGCAGAACTGCAGCAGCAGCTCACATAATATGAGTTCAGGATGAGGATAGTCATAAAAGCACACTTGATGACTAGTGAGTGCTGCAGAACGTATGGCATTCAAAATGCAAACTGAAAAATCCTGCATCTTATATTTGCTTTTAGACGATCTAATTGTCTCTCTAAACAAGCATTTTACATTAGTATGACTAAAACTTTTGCTGTACCGACTATTTGTAGCATATACAAATACATGCGACTGAAGTGTGAAGATTTGACATTTTAATACTATTTACTAACAACATTATACAAGACGGGACTTATTTGTGAAAGGGTACGTATTGGATTATAATTTATACCTATTAAGTATAAATTTAAGTAATTTGTTTCTTTTGGAACAAATGAATGTTATTAAATTCATTTGCAAATGAATTATATTAGAAATTCATTTACAAATGAAATGGGTTGGAATCGCACATTGAATAGGAGTGAGGAGGATGTAATTTTTATAAGGCTAGACAATCCTCACCTGTTAACTCGGATTTTTAGGTGATTTAGGCCCAGATTCTTTACATAGTATCAGAGTTTGCCTTGCTCCACCAATGTTAGGACATTTGCCCATGATGGGTGAAGGCTGGATTATAATGAAATGAGAGTTTTAATGCTTGTCTCAGAAAAAGAAAAATTAAAAGAGAGTCTAATGCTTGTTTCAAGAAAAAAAAAAAGAGGTCTAATGCAAAGGGGTTATATGCTCAGGCAAATCCAGGATTTTTAATTTGGGGCACTATATAAATAATAAGATCCCCACGATTTATTTAGGTCCATAAAATAATTAATTATCAAAATAATCTCAATTTAATTAATTTATTAAGCTTTTGGACTAAATTGAAAATCTAAATTAAGTTTAAAGGTCAATTATCATCTATCTGAATTAGTTAGTATCACTAGAGAATCAATAAAATAAATTAGCAATAATAAGGGTGACCAAGAACATGTCTTATGCTAATCATTGATATTAAAAGCAAAGGGTTGTATAAGATTGCTATAGACTCTGTCGGTTCGTAAGAATTACATTCGATTCAATTTGGATAATTATAATGTGTCTTGCTAGAGACTAATTATAATTTATAGACATAAATGATATTTAGGTTCATTGCTAATACTGAACGGGTCTTTTGGATTTCACACGTATAGGGATTTTGGTTAGACCTTGAAGCTTATTTTATTAGACTCTATTAATTAATTAATTAAAGGTTAATTAATAGAAAATATAATATTTTGTATATATATGGCCGGCATATATTGGATAAGATGAGAATAGGTTTTGGATTTATATTATTTTAAAATGATAAATCCGAAGCTAAAGATTTGGAATGATACAATCGGTATTTTCAATTATTGAAATACCGAATTTGTTGCTTTTAGAATTGGTGTTTCACGTGGCATGGAAAACCAATTAAAAGAAAAAGTATACTAGCATAACAAAGGTGAAAAAAAAAAAAAGATCATCGATGTTAATGCTCATGTTTTCGCATTTTTTGTGAGCTCTTAGAATTAAAGAAACTGTTTCGTTATTCTAACTACGAAACCGTATCATCCTTCTTCTATCTATTTTCGGTTTTCTATTTTTGGTTTGGAACGGATTATTGAGGAGAAGAGTTCTCCTGTTCTGCCATATATATATATATATATATATATTGCTTCTTGTGCTAGCACACTAGGTCTTACCTTTGATCGCTGTGTATATGAAGAAAAAGGGGATTCATATCTCAATTTCTAGGATCATTCTGTTCATAAAAATTTTTCGGTATAAAGGCCTATAGTAATTCAGATTAAAGCCCTTCAAAAGTATATTCCTAAATATCTCTAGACTTAATTAGGTTGTTAAAATATGTTATTTTCATATATTTAATTGCTTCCATTGCTTATATTTACAATTGCTACATGAAAATTTCAACACGGTTAAAGTCTCTCAAAATTAACAATTAGATGCACAACCCTTCAAAATTTCGAATATGCCAAAACCAAATAGACATTTCCACGACCCTTATGAATATTTTCACCCATTGTGGAAACACAATCATAAAAGTCATAACCCTTACGTAAAACTTCACATTTCACACCAAATAGAAACTTAGTTTCACCAAAGGATTTTTTTTAAAAATTATGTGGCTGTCAAATTTGTCATGACCTATGAAAGTCCATAAAAATTAACAATGGGAGTTGTACAACCCTGTGCAAATTTCCCCAACTTGTTGAAAATATGCCAAAACTAGGGGTGTGTAAAACCCAAACCGACCCGACCGATCCGAACCGAATCGACGAGTTCATTTTGGTTTAATCAGGTTGATCGGTTAGGTTCGATTTTGCGTTTTAAGAAAAATCAAAAATTATTTCGGGTTAATTCGGGTTGAACCGAAAAAAACAAATAAATTTCTTTGTATTTTTGATAAAATCCGACCGGACTGAACCGAACCGATGAGTTCATTTCGATTTAATCGGATTGATTGGTTCAGTTCGGGTTTTGATATAAAATTTTTTCGAATTTCGGGTTGATCGGGTTCAGTTTGGTTTGAACCGAACCCGACCGATGCACACCCCTAGCCAAAACCAAATAGACATTTCCACGATCCTGTGAATGTTTCCACCCATTGTGGAAACATAATAAAAAAGGTAACAACCTTTGCATAAAACTTCACAGCAAATATAAATTTAGTATCACCAAAGAATTTTGTGTCAAAATTAGGCAAAAATTCTCACAAACCCTATGAAATTTGTCAAGACCTGAGAAAGTCTATCAAAATTAACAAGGATAATTGCACAGCCTTGTGCAAATTTCCCCAACCTCTTGAAAATATGCCAAAATAAGCAGATATTACCACGACCCTTATGAATATTTTCACCCACTATGGAAATATAATCAGAAAAGTTAGAACCCTTGCCTTAAACTTCACAACAAATAGAAACCCAGTTTCACCAAATAATTTTGTGTCAAAATTAGGCATAAAATCTCACAACCCTGTGAAATTTATCATGACCTGTGCAAAGTCTGTCATAATTAAAAATTAAAGTGCACATCCCTGTGTAAATTACCCCAATTGTGGAAAACATGAGCAAATCAAACATTGTTTTCCAGGAAAAATTAGGGAAACCAATTTTCAAAAAGAGCAAAAAATAAATTTGAATATATCACACAACTTTGGAAAGATAAAGACTTCTACAGTTTCCATTATAGTCCTTGCTGAAATGTAGCATTTGTAGCATTTATATAGATACGACAGTTTCACAATTTTTTGATCTCAAAATGTTCAATTTTGCTTTTATATATAGATAAAATAGGTTCTCATATTTAGGGGTGTGCATCGGTCGGGTTCGGTTCAAATCGAACCGAATTCGATTAACCTAAAAACCGGAAAAAATTATATTAAAATTCGAACCGAACCGATCAACCCGATAAAACCGAACCGAACTCGTCGGTTTGGTTCGGTTAGGTTATTCGGGTTTCAACAAAAATACAAAGAAATTTATCGATTTTTTTCGATTCAACCCGAAATAATTTTTGATTTTTCTTAAAACGCAAAACCAAACCGATCAACCTGATTAAATCGAACACGTCGGTTCGGTTCGGTCGAATTAGTCGGATCGGTTTAGGTTTTGCACACCCTTACTCATATTCATGTAAATATTTAAGAATAAATAATCATGATTTATGATAAAATAAAAAGGCTAACTAACGCGATAAGTATGTGATTGTAGATTTTTTTATTTCAGACTACTTATAATAAATTTGGATTTGAATTTAATTTTTCTATCCAATTTCCCATTTATTTCTCACTTAATTTTTGCTATTACTAGAGAGGCAGAGGAGTCGCTGCTACACCATTTTTTCTAATACTTTTTGTTCTTCTTCATTATTGAAATTAACCAAATGATATCATTTTATAAACCATATTACAATCAGCAAGCAGTAATTTTTTGGGAAAATTATAACCATCATAAAAAATAACTTTCTTAATTTACGGCCGTAATTGCCAAATAATCACCAACGAAACTTGAACCCAGCCATGAAGTCTGTATACCCCAAATATAACATGCTTGATGCTGAAATTTCCATTTATATCTGCTTGGTCCCAAAAATTGATAGTCTGACAAAGGTTTTGCTTCTCAGTTTCAAATAGTAATATAAGTAATCAGTGTCGTCTCAAATTTTTTGGAGGTGCTATTCTAATAAT
>CATIWJ010114571.1:0-10775 GCA_949640765.1 Croton laevigatus
AACATGCATTCAATTGGTATTATAATAATTTTATTAAAATTACTTTACTTTTTTACCAAATAAAATTGACTCATAAATAATAAAAAATATTTATTATAAAAATAAATTACTTCACTTTTTTACCAAATAAAAAACTCATAAGTAATTAAAAATATTTTATCATAAAAATAAATTATAATATATGGAACATATATATGAGGAAAAATTTAAGTGGTAATATATTAAATTAATAAAAGGTTATAAAATTAATTGATTTTTCTTATATATATATGAAGAAAGAACAATATTATAACCTTGTATATTTATATAATATGAATATATTTGAACTTAAATATGAAGAAAGAAAAATATTATAAACTTGTATATATATTTTTTTTTAAAAATGTGAATTTTAATAGAGAGTAAAAAAATTAAATATGAGTACAAATAATTTTTTAAGTACAAAGAAGAAAAAATAAATCTTCAAATTTAATATTTCTAAAGAGAACATGTGAATTTTACATATAATGAATACAAATTACTTAAACTTTTCGAAAAAAAACTGAAATTTTTGAAACTAACATAGGAAGAAAATGGAAGAAAAAATTTTATTTTTTGTTAAACTCTATTTCTTTCAATAAACTAAAACAATAATAACAAAAAAAAGAAACTCTGTTTCATAATTAACTAAATTATTTAGGAATATTGAGCTATGAAACTCTAATTAGCTTGCTCTAGAATTTTCATAAACTCTAATATTTAACGATCCTTCATAATATGACTATACTTCGTCTGTGCAGAATAAGCAGCGTTATAGAACATTTTTCGCATCACCTTTATGATGTACAATGCCAACCCTTCATTTTATGTAGGGCTATGTCTTGTTGATTAACTATCGTCAATTTATTAGCATCTCAACCCGAGGACTCATGATTTAGAACAAAACTGCAGATGTCAATCTTTGTTTTCTACTAGAGCTATTTATACTCACTATTCTTATTCACAATCCATAAGGAAATAAAATTTAAATTAATAAAAGGATTTCAATATCTTTATAATAATGTAGCAAATATGATAAGTGAAATTCGAAATTTGAAATAGCTTTTCTATTATTCATTAATTCCTTAATTTAAGTAATATCATATCATATCAAACATGATAGGAGTGAATTGAAAATTGAAAGGATTAATACTATCAAAAGTTATTCCTTTAATTTTGCACTAAAAATTTTAATTATTAGAGAGAATCGTGGAAATAATTTTAATCAAAATAATATAATGGATAATAATTTTTAGATGTACTTAACATAGAAATTTTTCATAATTAATGTCGTTTAATTTTTAACTATTAGTTTAAACTACTTTTTTTTTTTTCGCTACTCCCTTTATAGAATAGAGTAGACAAATTTTCCTTTTTACATATATCTAAAAATTTTGTTGTATTTGGACAGAAGTTATTAATTTAATAAATAATATTTACAATACTCTTAAAATAAGATACTAAATATTATAATTAGTATATTAGCTATTTTAGTTTATGATTTTTTATACAAAATAGAATATTTTTTTAATGGAATATGAAAAGGGAAATTATTTCTCATTTATTTCAAATTTATTCTTAATAAATATTAGGAGTTAATTAGGGAAAAACTTTTTAAATAAAAGATTTATTATTGATTAGGGAAAAATTTTCCAAAATGAAGATATTTTTATTAATGAAGATATTTTAATTTTAAAAATCGACTTACTTTTTTTTTTTATGAATGCATTTATTGGATTAAAATCTAATAATTAATTGTTATTGACTTTCCTAATAAGAGCTGTATTAATTGAACTTATTTAACAATTTTCATGTTATTACCCTTTTTAAGATTTTGGGTTTTGCTTTTTATATATAATTAATTAATTGATAGGGGAGAAGCGGGTATTGTCAATCTTGTCCACCCTAAAGCATCGCTAATCCATGCTTTAATTGTAAATTTGTAATTGCACTTGATCGTTAATTTTACTCTCATTGAACTGTATTTTGCAAGATTGAAATAATTGCTATATAAGAAGATCCATGGATAGTTCTTCCTTTGTTTTTACTGTTGCAAAATCCAACTCACAAAATAGGTACAATAACACGAGGAGAAACCCCAATTTGGGACATAAATGTATGGTCACAGCATACAAATCTTGGATGACCAATTCCAATGCTAACATACATACACAACTCTTTCATTTTGTGAGAGTTTTATAGCAGAAAATTTACATGTGCCTCAACCAACTGGAAACTCAGACTAATCCATTTTAGCTAACTCGATACACATTTACAGAGCAGCATCAAGGGAAACCGGCCAATTAGTTGATTCAATTAGTTTCGTCAGGCATGTTCTCCAACTAGTTCTTCCTTAAATCTAAAAATCATACCATTAAAGCAAAGACTAGAACTGAAATTTTCAAACCAATCAAACTAACAATAAATTAGGCCTAAACTTTGTCGTGGTTATCACTCGACTGGACTTTCTATTTACAGACCTAGTAATGCCAGAAAATTATCTATTGAAACATCTAAACAAAAGAAAGCTCCACTGGTTTACTATGAAAAGTTATGGACATCAAACAACAATTAAACATCTAAGGATGAATACCAATCACCCAAACAGAAAGACCTGCCTGATGATGTTCTCCAGAAATTTACTGGCCAACAGATCAATTCTAGCAAGGTGCAGTTGATTGTCAAGGTCGATTCATACGTGCAGCACTTTCATGAACACGAAATGCAGTAACTTTCAGCACAATATCTCTTGATCTCATCAGCTCAAAGACACAAACATCTCCTTCGCCCAAATTATTCTCCAATGTGAATTCATACCACCCTTGACTTAGTTTAGCTCGACCTCCCCTGTAAAGGCATCGGACAGGCCATTGTTTCCCATCAGAAGATTGAAGTTTAATGAATCCTGAAACCCCATTTAGCTGCTTCTCAGCAAAGCAAGATGGCAAATACTGCAGAGAGAAAAGGAGTTAGTTTATATACTACACATGGCAAACTGTAAAATAATAATTAAAGTACTAGAAATATGTAAAACACACCATAATGCAACCCCTGTATAGGTATGAAGGTCGCAGGACAACCCTGCAGAAAGGATTGTCCGGCTCAAATGTTTTGGCTGCGTTTATTGCCCTTTCTCTTTCTTCAGCAGTCACAGTTCGCTTTCTTGCCGAAGCACTTTCATAAAATCTAAACCGGTTGTCACCTTCATCTTCATGTTGAGTCGATGGCAGTCGCTCATCTGCAGTTTTATGGATCAACAAATGATGAGGATTTTCACTTCTGGAGGTTTAACAACATTAGGAGACATACAACTTCACTGAACTTACTGGGATCAATTTTCCGCTTTTTCCTCCCTTGCTTTTTAGGTTTTTGCATTTCTGCATCTGGAGTATAAAATTTCACATCATCCATGCAACTTTTTACCTCGACCGCATTACGCTGAGCACCAACTTCTCGTGCATCTTGGTCCGCCATATGTGAAATACTAGCACCCTTTGATAAGTGCGGGTTCCCTTCACCAGACCAATTTATGCAGTTAAGTTTAGACTCATGAAACAAATTCTGCAATGCTGGAGGATCGTAACTTTTGTTAATTGTCATTTGATCAAGACGTTCATCAAAAACCTTACTTTTCAAAGAACCGGGAATTAAGCTCGGAGACGAGGAGCTCAAGTGTTCGATAAAGTCTTCATCTTCCATCTCTTCAAACAGCAGGTGTCTTCTGCCACTTAGAGCATTAGATTGATAGTTTATCTCAGAAGCAGACAAATTGAAAATGTGGACGGTAAAAACTGCATGACCCTCGTATCTGAAAACGAGAAAGTAACCAATGCGTATAGAATAGCGTTCCATAAATTCTGACCATCCTTCATGAAACCAAAATTTGTCATCAGCTTTTATTAATCCTACAGGCCAAATAGGACCACCAGGAACACTGAGTCTCCCAAAAGCTGTCAAGTCATTTCCATATTTTCTGACAAAATTATCAGGTATTCTCTGCAAGTACAAATTTTCATTACACTCCATAATTCAATATTACATATGACATAATATAACTCTTTAAATGCTTCAAGTAAAAGCATGATGCTTGTTTATGCATACCAAATAATTGATAGCAACTCTAAGAAGATAGATAAATGAGTCAAAAACTTTAGAAAGCTATTAATTAATTTCTAGCTAGCTAGAGTGTGTACACACGAGTGCAAGCGTGCGTGCATGTGTGTGTTGTGGGGGGAAGGGGTGTTACAGAAAATGCATGCACTTCTGCTACAAACCAAGGGATGCATCAATCTAAGCAGATATAGATTTAACAAATACTAGAATTTAATGGTTGTTACTGATCAATTAATTACAAGTTTCTGATTATCCAAAAACATCATGATTGAATGTACACAGTTGAATTTCAAGCAATATTCTTTTATTTGATCCATGGAATGACAGTATAAGCTGCATCAATGACAAAGCACATTGTCAAATATAGGCTCAGTTGATTAATACAAGTGATTGTTCTATTCTTAATATTCAATATTTAGCCCAACCTCCATTTGTTTTGCATACATATATATACATAACAATTCAACACCACCAATACAAATTCAATACTATTGCTATTATAATTATACTAATTAACTAGAGCAGACTAATAATAAGAATGTCACATTTAATCATGCCTGATATATTAAATAAAGTATGCAAAGAAAAATGTGCTAATCTTCTAGAGCTAAACTATGATGAACTCAAAGAAAACGAATGGGGTTAAATGGAAAAAAATTCGACCTAGAAGCCAAACAACATAAATGAATTCTGATAGCAAGTATGCAAATTAAATTTGTCTCATTTCTTAAACAAGAATTAAGAGAAGAAAAAAAAAAATCTTACCCATGACCTGTCAGCTTATTACACTGAACTAAGCCTCAACAGAGGACACTCTTCCTTTTAGATAAATAAAGAGAGGAATAAGAATTGCAGGTGCATAAATTACAGCTATAAAATAATCCAATTAAACAGACAAAGGAATTAGGATTGATATCAAAGCCCTAAAGCAACCTTATGGAAAAGAAGTGTCAAATCAAACAGAACCAGAATAATTCTGATTACCCTTCCCAAGTAACCTTTGATCTCTTTAACAAAAACAAACTAATTATGGGTTTTAGATTTTTTACACTTGGCCTTCTAAATTTTGAAGCTTTCCCAAAATTCCGCCCACAATCAAAACCCACAAAGCAGAGACAAACAAACAAGCAAAAATAAGAAGACGAGTGCAAATTACCAAAAAAAAAAGAGGCGAAAGTTTTAAAGATCAAATAGGGAGAAAGAGAAGAGAAGAGATATATGTTACCAGTTTCCTGTCTTTAATGGTATTTGAAAGAATAAGCTTGTGAAAATAAGGTCTTGGCATTTTGGTGGATTTTGTGTTTTGAGGGATTTTTTGGGGTTTGAGAGAGAAAGAGAAAGAGATGGGTCAATTAGATCATGATTCGATGAAAAGACCGCTAATTTGAAAGAGTTGCTTTGATTTTCAGATCTATTTCTTCTCTTTTTCTTTTCTTCTCTCCCTCTTTCACTACTGGTTCAAGTCAAACAGTAGTGCCTTCAAAAAAAAAAAAAATTTCTACTTAGACCTAAAAAGTTGGACGAGTTGAGCTTCCACTGAACCAGGTATTGAAATCGGTATGATTCGTTTCCACTCGGTGGCCAACTCAGAAAATGGCAATTTGTTTTGTCTTTTCTCCTAGCCTTTTCCATTTTTAGACAAGATGGGCCACTTATCTTCTGGTTGGTACTTTGTTGTACTTTCTCAACATACGCCCTTTATTGTTAATTTTCATTTTCACAAACAGCAACTACAGATTTTTATTTTTCATAAAAAAAATATTAAATTAAATTACTAGTGTTAAAATTACAACATTTTATTTTCAACAACAAGAAAATTTTATGTTAGTCATTTCATATTCAGTAGCCCGATCTTATTAATATTATGTTATATAAGGGTGAGTATTCGGACAAATCGGATAATTTTTTCCTAATTTTTGTCTGAATTAGCAATTTTTTTTTCTTTATCCATTTTATCCGAATTAAAAATTCTACTTGAATTACCCGAATTTATCCAAATTTTTCGAATTTACCCGAATTAAAAATTTAAATTCATCATCAACTCCAACAAATTTACAAAATCATAAAAGTTAACAGGAATAAGCTCACATATATTGCACAATAATCAAACCAATATATTGCTTAAAAATCCATAAAATGGGTTACAATTACAAGCAATTTACAAATATATAACTAAGAAATTACCCTTGCTTTAGAGATTTCAGATAAAAAAACAAATAAGGTTGCTTCTTTATTATATTCATAATGAGCTGCTTATAACTGTTGCAGAGCTAAACTATCTGCCTTTCCATAAATACTGCAATTATATAATTTTTACATAAATACTACAGTTATTTAAGAAAAAAACAAAGAAGTCAAAACTATATGAATTTGTATTCCTAGAGATGATGAATCAGGGTTTGCTTTTTCCAAGATATTGGTAATAGTTTAATTAAAAATAAAGAATAAAACCATGCAACAAAAGAGGAAGAAAAAGCTTCAACACAAACTGCTAATATTGCTAAAGTGCTACAAAACGACATCGTTTTGTAATTCGATCAAAACGGGTAATTCAGGTAAAAAAATATGTTACCAATTATTGCCCAAATAACTTACCTAATTACTTTACTCGTTTTACTCGTACCTTTGCTCACCCTTAGTATTCTACCAATATTCACTTCCTTCATCTTTTTTGCCACTGTTGCTTGTTCATGTGAAGGTCACCCCTCTAAAGAATCAAACTTATCTTCTTTTGTTTCTTTTTTTTTTGGCGACCTTATCGCCTATATCTTCTTCCTCAACCTTATCACCAACACTTGCCTATTCCTGACATTTCCCTCTCTTCAAGGGAGGCAACCTGTGCTCTTATGATGTTGATCATGTTCGTAGTTCGAAGATCGAAACTTCAGTTCACGTTCATCGCACCAATGAAAGTTTCAAAGTGTGATTCCTTTGAATGGTACCAGACGAGGGCCATTATAAGGAGTCCAAGGTGGTGAAATTTCAAAAACCTTGCGTCCAATAGGATTCAACGAGTCTCTTAAATCTCGAAACCCAAAAGACCCCTAGATTTTCGGGGTCCAGCAGCCTAGCATGGTAAGAAAGTTGAGGTCGCTAGGGCAATATCTCCCCTTGCCTAGGCACAAGTGACCTTCCTCTAGGCTAAGACAGACAGCCTTACTTTAGGTCCAAGTGAAAGCGACCTCCTTTCAGATAGAATGTGAGGCGACTATACACTTTATGGGATTCCAAGCCTAGAAGAGGCTTATAGTTCAATTTGTGATTTTGTGTCTAAATATACTAAACTGCCCTTAAATTCTCAACATATTTATTAAATTATTTAAATTCGATATTTTAGATTTAAAATGAGTTTAAGTTACTAAATTTCATATAAAATTTGCTATTCCTTGAAACTTTTTTAACTAAAGTGGCTATTCTTAGTGTCGCAATTTAAACCACACAAGCACGTTCCTATTTTATGAAATCGCAAAGCTGCGATTTTGTGCTATTAATTCACCGAACCGCACTTTAATCACCTTGAAATTTATTTCATAGTTTTTGAATAGTTTTCATTTTAATCACATAATTTTTGTTTATAAACTGGGGAATGCATAAATTTTTTCTTAGCACTGTACAAAATTAAAACATTTATATATCACATTTTATTGTAACTTTTTCTTTTGCCAACACAAAATATTGTAAATTTTAGTTTTTCAAATTTTTTTTTTTTAAGTTTTACATTATTTTTTAAGCATATCATAAAAATCATAGTTTTATAACGGTTGATGGAAAAATGGAAGGAGTAATTGGGATGGCCGAGTCGAGACGAGAGGTGAGGTAATGAGTCGAGAACGAAACGATTCGATTCGATTCGATTATGGGCAAAGAGAGAGTGACCCACAATTTTAATCTTTAACTCCGGTCGGGAAAAATCCTTTATTCCTGGTGCAGGTTGTTATGACACGTGTCGGTGCAGGGTGGGTTTGGGACCATACCCTGGAACCAAAGATGGTCCAGCCCAATAACAACACCAATTATTAGATTTCAGTGCAATAAATCTGTGTAGATTTTTCTCTTCAAAAATAATGATTTTTTTTTAAAAAAAATTTAAGGTACATTACGTCCCAATCCCAAATCAAGATCAGGGTTTTCGAAATTACTACTACCTCTGATTCATTCTTATAAAAAAAACACCTACCTCTGATTCAGTACCGTTAAAAAAAAAAAAACGCTACCTCTAATTCATTATTTTTTATAGATAAAATTAATTTTTTGGACATTTTAAAATAATATAGAAACTTTTAATTTGAGTAAGAGATTTTTTATAAAAATCTTCCCTAATTTTCTGTTTAAAAATAACTACTATTTTTTTTTAAAAAAATTTATCACCTCATTCTGTAATTTAACCCGTTTATTAAACAAAACAAAATTATTATTTAAAAAAAAAATAAATATTACCTCCGTTTTCAAAAGATTGGAATTTGTATCTGAAGGATAGTTTTCAAAATGTTGAGACTTTTAGTATATTTGTGTGTATTTGAACAATTTTGGATCTTATCTTTTAGTGGGGGAGATTTGGATTTTAGTGTATATGGGGTCCACTTTTTATATTGATTTGATGTGAGTTAGTGGTAAAAAAACATGTTGAGTCCATTTTTTAAATTAAATAGATATGAGTTGTTAGGGTAGAAATGGAAGAAATGTAACACCCCTTAACCCGACTATATCTATCCGAACCAAGTTGTACCACATTACATATTGCTTGGTATACAGATCATATACTTCTAAATTAATTACAAGTTATGAGTACATTTTTTTTTCCTTCTTCTAATCTAGTTCTGCTTGTGTTGACTTTGATTCCACAGTATATGCCAAGCTACGTTCACGTTCTGGTGGTACCCCTTTGTTCCAACTTCTATACTTTTTCTGGAGACCTACAAGTTCAGAATAAACTAAACTTGCTGAGCGATGACGCTCAGTGGATACTTTAACTAATAAAAGCATAAACAAATTTTAAATGCTTATGCATATTTTTGAACAATATCAGAATATTGTAAATCACTTAATAGAATAAATTGATTTATTTAAATTATTACTTGATTAGCTCTACCATATATTTAGATAAACCTATCGAACAAACTCACCAATTGGCTGTGTTACCAATTGGCTATCAACTCACCAATTGGTTATGGTACCAACTGGCTATCAAAATTTATTGAATTAACTCACAAAGTGGTGGTCACCAAATGGCTGTCTCAAATCGGTCGTCACCGCAAATCAATTACAACAGCCGTCGCCGTAATAATCAATGGCCATATATCAAAAACTCAGGATATGATTGATCATTCTCTATGTTAACTCAGTTCAACTAAATCCTACTAGAGCAATAAATATTTTCTGTATCATTTTCATATTTATCAAATTTCTGAATCAAACACCATTTCATAAATTAAACAATTATTTATCAAAATATCTTTATCATAAATCTTTGACTTTTTCTCAAAAATACATTCATAGTAAATTTTTAACTCATTTTTATCAAAAATATACTTATTCCAAATATACTATATTTTTTATCAAAAATATATTTATCTTAGATAAATACGGTATTTTTTATCAACATATCCATACTAAATAATTAACAGAAATCTTATTCTTCAGTTTCATATTTATTTCAACATTTATTATTTTCAAATCCATAGCTAATTTTAAAATAAAACATTTTTACAAAATAAATCTTTACTTTTAAATTTTATCCATAAAATTATTTTCCAGTTATTTTAGGTATTTTATTTTTCCATAATAACTTAGATATCTTTTTAAAATATTTGATCTTAATTATAATTATTACTGTTAGTAAAACTTTATAAATAACTTAACTTTAATAAAAATTATTTAAATAACAATATTTTGTTTAAAAACCCAATTTGTTTATATGTATATACTTATATTTATTTTAAAAATAACTATCTTTTTAAAAAATATTTCCTTTAATGGAATATTAATAATTTATTAGTTCTTCAAAATATTCATTTCTAGTATTGAACATAACTTAATTTAAACTATAACTTTAATATAATACTTTATATTAAAATAAATAAGTAAATTAAATTAAACTTGTAATATAAATAAATTATAATTAAATACCAACTATTTAAAGTAATTAAAATAAATAAACAATAATAAAAATTAAAGTAAATTGAATACCCACAAAATATATGGGCATTTAGAAAAGTAATTAAATTAAAGACTTAATATGTAAATTTAGTAAATAAGTAAGTAAATAATTGAATAAGTAAAGTAATTAAATAAGTAATTAAATAAATAAATAAATTAAACAATCCCCCACAGCTTAAGTGGATTTTTAATATTTAAATAATAATAATAAAAGTAATAAACCCCACTATTAAGATGGGTATTTAATATTTAATATTATTAAAATAACAATAATAATAAATAAAACCTCCACAATTCTAGTGGGTACTTAATATTGAGTTAGTATTAATAAAATTAATAAAACCCCACAATTTAATGAGTATTTGTTAGTGTTATGAAATAATAAAATTAGCAAAACCCCACAATTTAAAATGGGTATTAAATATAACTGTAAAATAATAAAAATATATTCTTAATCGATATTTTCATCGTACCCACTTGAGTGGTAC
>CATIWJ010114584.1:0-11735 GCA_949640765.1 Croton laevigatus
TTATTTTTATAAAAATAATAAAAAATGAAAATGAATATATTTTAAATTTAAATTTAAGCATTCTTCATTTTCATTCAATTTTAGGGGATTAATTTAAAAATAAAAATAATGCATGAAGCAAAATAAATAGCACCAGTTGAACATTCATAGCCCGTTTTACTATTTGGACTTAAAAATTTCAAACATAATGATTCAAAAAGTAAATAGCACCACTTTAGGGATGAGAGTGGGCAGGAATTCTCCATTCCCCGTTGGAATCCAACTCAAATATGAAGGGGAATTTCTATTATTTTTTCCCATAGAGCGAGGAACGAGGCATGATTTTCCCTCATCAGCGAAAATGGGGTGATGATAGATTTTATAGAAATTCCACATCCCCGATCCTATGGAGATTCACATTCCTGATCTCATAGGATCCACTAATATATAATATTTTAATATATTATAATAGTAAATAAATTAAAATAATATTATAATATATGATATAGTGAATAATTTAAAAAAATTAAATTTGCTTTATTAGTTTATAGTATATAAATTAAAAGTATTATTTTTATATTTTGTGATCTAATAATTAATTAAAATTAATATTAATAATTTTATAAAATTTAAAATGGGGATTGGGAAACCCTACGAAAATGGGAATCTCTACGGGAATGGGGATGGGGAAAATTATCCCTATGAATGAGATGGGGATGGGGATGGGGATGGAGAACAAATAATATATATGGAATGGGATGGAAAATATATCCCCGCCCTCACCCCACCTCATGGTCATCCCTACACCAGTTGCTATAATAAAATATTTTATGAATAATAATAATTTTTATTTTCAAACAAAATGTACATTAAAATTAAAATATTTTCAACCAAATAAATTTTTTTTATAAAAAGTAATTATATTTATTAAATAATTATTTTATTCTATTAATATGTTGATTATATTATGTTGTCCAATGGATGCAAATGACTCCCTTTGTTTTGAATTTTTTTCAAACATAATGATTTGTGTATACTAATCTATTTTCAAGTATTTTTTTTTGTACTAGCAAGTGTAAAGACTATACTTGAGAAATTTAAGTGAATCTTGCTTAAAGAATTAAACTCCTAAAAATTTACAAGTGTCTCTCACGCTACCCTACTATCTCTTGTGCTACGTCCCTGTCTCTTGTGCTACATTGTAGCGTCTTGCACACTACGGGTGCCAAAACAGTCCCGAGAGCAAAGAGGACCTACGTGCTACCATTTTGTCTCGCGTACTGCATACTCTAACGGCTAGCAACAGCAATAGGGACCATATCTGCAATGACCGTTATATATGTCAGACTGAAACGTCTTACACGTTACTTGCCTATTTTTAGCAAAGTTTCAAATCTAAGGTGCAACGGCTATATTCTCCAATTTGGGTATAAATACCCTCACATATAGCCATGTGAAGGTTGATCAACTACAGAATGTCGATTAGATATTAAAGCTTCAATGTAAAACAACCTTATTACAATTTCACTTCTACTCTTTCAATAGAATTCATTGTTAGTTAATTGAGTAAGCTATAAACTCAACACTTTTGTGGTATAGTAAGTTGAGTGAGCTAGAAAACTCAATATCTTTGTTGATAGTAGATCTCAGATCTAAACTTGGCTCAATGCCAGTGGATGCTAATTTGACTTATGATCAATTTGAATATGTTCCTGCACGAAAATACTCAATAAAAATAACATTAAAAGAAAAAAATAAATTGACAAACCAAGAGTAAACATATTGAAAACTAAAAAAAGTGTGCTGGAATTGAATGAAACACATGATAAACTTAGAAAAACCACTTTAAACCTACGACAAATAAGAATCTGAATTTTATATTAATTAAAGAATAAAAATTTCTTTTTAGGTTTATTGAGCCCGCAACTTGGGATTATACTTTATATCTACCTACATACTCGTTTTGAATTTGAGATCAGGGTGGAATGTAGTTTCAAATCACTATAAAGTGATTTAATTATATATTAGTGTGTTGTTATGTGATAGGGGAGAAGAGATTAGTTGACAAAACTAGTTAGGACATGATATCTAACGCTAATTATTCAGCCAGATTTAGCTGAATCTTGAGATGTATGTGTGGAACCCTATACAAGTGAATTTGGAGCTGAAGGAGAGAGAAAATTTAGATTGCCTGTAAGGTGAGAGAAAATTATGCCTTTCATGGCATCTAATGGATGCCTTAAACTATGGTTGAATATCCCTATTTATATGGATGCAAACAAGGACTATTTGAGAGTCTATAAGCTGTTTCTTTGTCTTTAAGCAAAAGCCGGGAATATTTTAGAAATAGGACTCCCTATAAAACTTTAAAATATGAGAAAACTAGAACAAAAGAAGAAAATACAGTCAAATTAGAGACAAATTCAGACTGTTGTGTAAGATGAGTGCCACGTGGCATCCTTTAATTAGGCCATATGGCAACAACTAACTAGAAAAGGAGGAAGTTGGCTTCTATATGTCACTACCATATGGTAGTGTGTCACTGGCCAGCAACTGAGGCGGCAAGCAGAGCTAACGTGGCAGTGGTCAAAGAGTCACCAAAAGCAGCTCAGGTAAATACGGCACATGGTGCTGTTAGTGGCGTGTAATGGTTGGCTACTGCTTTGACCGGTTGACTACTAACTAAGCACAGGCTGCTTCGTGGTAGCTTCTAATTGGTTGGTTCTGCTGATTGTGCATGCTTAATATGCTTTGACTTTGACCTTTGATTCAATTATATCTAGTTTGGTTTGATTTGGTCCTATTTGAGTTGATTTATGCTTCTAGTTTGATTTTCTGCCCAATTCTTGATCAATATGACTCTAAAAAGCTCTCTGTTTAAGTCAGAATGCAATTGAGATAGAGGGACATATAGGATTAAGGGGCCATGATGTCAGACTTACAGTGAGACTAGATGGTCCCTAGTTTAGGACTGTGGGCCTAAAAAGATACTTGAATTAATGCTGGATTTGAAACTAGGTTGAGATCCAATTAGGGATGTCAAATTTTAGTATTCACACATGTATGCATGAGATGTATGACATTCACATAGGATGAACATAGTGCTATTGTATTTATTAAATTGTTATAGGACATTAACCCTTTCTACTGTGCTAGGGCATTAGACTTGGTACAACTTTCCTTCAGTAATTTTATCATTTCTACAAGTCACACAATTTTTCACAAAGGTCATGGGATTTTTTGTCCAATTTTGACACTTTTTTACAGTATATGAATTTATAGAGTGCATTAGCCTAACTTTGAAACCTTTTACACGGGTCATGCAATTTTCAAAAGGCTGTGCAAATCTCTGCCTAACCTTGACACATTTCTACGAGATGTGAAAATTTACATAAAAATGATGACAATCTCTACAAAACTTAGGAATCTTCTACTCAGGGAGTGAATCCATGGTGGTTGTGGAAATCTCTATCTAATCTTAACACATTTTCTATAGCATGTAAAAATTTACATAAGGATGATGACAAACTCTACTTGACTCTGGCATCTTTTACATGGGGCATGAGATTTTCCAAGGGTTGTGGAAATCTCTGCCTAACTTCCATAAGTCATAATCTTTCTTGCAAAGGTGCAAATTTCACTAGTTTATCATGATTACGTAATTTGATATGGATTGACACATTTAAATAGTCTTTTGTTATTAGCTAGCCTTTTATAAGTTTTTTAGCTAATCATTTTCTCTTATATACCCTTATTTTTTGCCATGAGAAATTAGTATTTTCTCAAGAATGGCTTTTACTTTCTTTCATATTATATATATGCTGTTCTCACAACTATTCTAAAAAAAAAAAAGGTAAATCTCTAGGATAAATTATTTCAAGTGATAAACCATTCATAGAGTTAAGCTATTTACAAACAAAAATTGTTTTGGTTTTCCATCATCGCAACAAAACAAATTATCTATTCCTACTCCTTCCGGTTAAGCTATTTCATTTGGAACGAAATACAAAGGAAAATGTTTCCTAACTTTGCCATTTTTGGTTGATCTAAGCTTCCAGTGCTAGCACACTTCAGTCATTCCCTTGATCCCTAGCATGTATAAAAGAAGAGGGGACTGTCATTAGCATCCCTAGAGTCATTTTGGATCGGCAAGGATTTTGTAGGAAGGCTTATAGTCTGTCCAGTTAAAGCATGCTTCAAGAGGTAAATTTCTAGACATCTCTATATTTGATTGGGTTAATTAAAACTGGTCTAGGGAGGTTTCCCTATCAAATTTTTGTTTCCGCTGCCTAATCTTTGCTTGCTATTTAAGTATTTGTTACGTCAATTGCATGTGGAAACCCAACATCTTGGGGGTCGGAACCGGAACCAAGAACCGAATCTAACTGAAACTGGAACTAGTAAAGAACTGCTTTAAGGGAACCAGAACAGGAACCAAGAACCGAAAATTAGAAAATTTTATAATTAGAAGTATACATTTTTAGCAAAACGACTCATTTTATTAGGTTATTGATGATAATTTAATGATTTTTTGAAGTTATATTTATTTAAAATGGAAATTAATTTTTTTAATTAAGAAGTTCAAAATAAAAATTGAAAATTACTACTTTATGAAACACTCATGGTTCTACGCAAAATTAGAACCAAAACTAGAGTTGAAAAATAAGAACTAAACAGAAACTGAAATCGGAACTACAACTTGGGTCTGGTTCTGGTTCCGGTTCCGGTTCCAAATTCTGGTTCCAGTTCTAGATTTCGAAGGAGCCGGTACATCGGTTCTAGCTCCAGTTATTATAAGGAACCGACCCAAAACTGAAACCGCTCATTCCTACTTGGAGTTGTCCGTTGGTCGGAAGTTAGCAGTTCTGGGAAAGGTGTCACTGTGTCCTTCGACGGTACTCAGAACTTAATTTTTTTATTTATTTTATTAATTACATCACCCTATTACGTCACAATAATTTATTTTACAGTAATTCAGAAACTTCTTTACAATACTCTCAGTATATGCCACGATAATGCTTTGTCAGATTTGGTTGGCATTCCGCTCAACTGGTTCTTTCTTGACTTCTACTTCTGGCACCTACAAGTTAGCAAAAACTAACTTACTAAACGTTTCGCTTAGTGGATACTTTACACAAACATTTCAAATATTACATAACAATAGTTCACGTCAATATAAATATCAAGTAGTGCACAACATAGCATTTATTCACAGCAAGTTGAGTAAAGGTAAAGTATCAAACCTGAAAATCCGTCCGTAAAATGATCTTATGCGGATATCCTTTAATTCCAGCGCATCTCAGTAGTTTCGGGTCTTAAAAATAATATTTAAGTGTTTTTAATAATTTATATAATTTAATTTAAGTCCTTAAATATTTAAAATTCACTAAATAATTTAATTAATATTTTGTTGGACGGAATTGTATTAAAAAATAAAGTTTAGGGGCTGTTTTATAATAAATAGGACCTAATTAAAAAGCCAAACCAAGTTCTGGGGTCAATCAGTAAACACGGAGAGACCTAATAGCATTTTTCCTAAGTTTTTCGGACTAAATTGAAAATTTGGACTAAAATGTATAGCCAAAGTAACTTCAGAGACCAATTAGGAATGCGGAAGGGCCTATCTACACGCGGCCAGAAACTTCAAGGATCGTTTTGGAACTTTCACAAAAACTTCGCCGTTTAGTGCAAAACGCGGCTGTTCTTTGCGTTTCGCTTTGACCAAACCAAGGTTTGATTCAACTCAACCGAACCAGACGGTGAATCAAACCGTCGTCTTCAACCTTTAGACGACACTGTTCATCGCTGCAACTCCCATCTTCCAGTCGACTTTTCTTCGTTTTTCGGTGACGGTTGGCGGCAACCTTGGTACTGACGGACTCCTCTCGACAGCGCTGACTAATTGGTGCCCTTATCTCGGACGGCTAGTGGCCGGAGGTGGAGATACGACGGTTTGAACTTTCATTAACCGTTTTGAGCTTTTGGTTTGACCGGCTCGTTCGACGCGTTCGGCGCCGGGTCGATGTTTTTCTCACCAGAAAACAACTCCCCTCAACTCAATTTAGAACTCTACAATCTTAGTTTTGGGATTAAACATAAGAAATCAAATTTTCAAATTCAAATTTATTTCCCTATTTTCGGTATAAATTTCAGTTTTTTTTTCTTTTTCTTTTTCTTTTTCTTTTTCCTTTCACTTCCTTTCCTTTTCTTCTTTCTATTTGTTTTGTTTTCCATGTCAACCAACTGACCCACCTTATTAATTCAACATTGACTCCTACTTCATTTTCTTTTTTTTTAATATTATTTATATATATATTATATTATATTTTATAATAATTATTATTATTAAAAATAAAATTTTACAACGAACCTCACAATACCGCTAATCTAAATTTACGGGCATTACAATGGAGATGTGGCTTGCCCAATTACGATTCAGTCCTTGTTAGATAAAGAAGAAGAGGCAAATTCTTCGATCCTTAAACTTAAAAATTGCTTACTATAATTCCCATTTTTAACATTAAATAGACAAATGGAAATTATAGCCTAACAGATGAAAACAAGGGGATAAAATCATGAATTTCAAAAAAAAAAAAAAGTAGGGAGGCGATAGTCAAATATAGCAAAACTAATCGTAATTTTCCCTTTAATTTATTAATTTTGTAATTTTCATTAATAAAAATTTCAGCTTTCATCCTGCATTACTACCTATTCAACTTCGAAATAGTATCATCATTATTGACATGTATTAGGGGGCAAAAATTAAGCGTTTACATTACCATACATACATTTTCTAAGATTTTGGTGGTTTTTTTTTTTTTAACATAGATATTCATATCTCTAGCCTATTCTATAGGGGAATTGAGGAAAGAGATTGGAATAAACTTCGGACCCGGGACCTCAGTCCTAGGAAAGGGTACCTTACCACTAGGCTATCTTCTTGGACTTGATTTTGATAGTTTCTATAGTATAAAACAATACGAAATCTAGTTTGGTTTTTCACTAGTCTAATTCCTTGAACGCGAATTAATTCTTTTTTTTTTGGGAAAGGAATTAATCTCATATTTAACATTCATATATTATAAGTTAAAATTTCCAAGTAAATGATGGAGAACTTGCACTATATATATATTTATAAAAGGAGCGAAAAGAACAAGCTAAGAACACACAAATCATGTTATATATATAAGTCACTCACAAGAATATGATCACTTGACCCTACACGGATTATATTGACTCTTGAGTCATTTCTTGAATAAGATTGATCAAATCAAATCTCTATCTTTAATGGTTCCCAATTTTGTTTTATTTAAAGATTAAAGAATGATTCATAATTGTATTTTGATTAAAAAAAGTTAATGATTATGTTTAATTATGTTTGATAATATAGGAAGAAAGACTTGAAAGCTCATTTGATTTATTCAAACATATAAATAATCCCAAAAAAAGCCAGAGCAGTCCAAATTAATTGCTTGTAATTTAATTTTTCCTATACATGAGACAAATCAAGATTCATTTTTCTCCTCATTTGGTTTTTAAAATGCCATTGAGAGACCCATTCCAAGTCTTACTTAGTGCCAATTCCCTACCATCCAAAACCGGCCATTGATGGATTGAATTTGAAATATTTTGGATAAATTTAAGGATAAATTTCATTTATCTCCAAAAAGAGAAAGAAAAGTAAAAACCTACATGGTTTTCAGATCCTACCAAACCATAGTACTCCTAAGCTATCATGTCTCTCATTCCATCTACTTCCTTTCTATTGGCATTAGTTTTGATCTTTTTCAAATTTTCTCTTTCTGCTGCAAATTTTGCTACAAACATAACTACTTCCACTGAATTTCCAGTCTCTCCTTGTCCATTGAACTTTGATGTTCTTCACGAAGTAGCGAAGATAGCCCCTTTAAAGCTTGCTCTAATGGACGGTCCAACGCAATGTCCCTACATTAGGAAAGGAGTCTTTTTAGTTCGTTCTGAATATCTTCGAACAACTGGGAACTTCAGTCCTCCTGTGGACACTTTACTGGCATGCTGGGACATGTACCGGACTTTAGTATCCGAATACATGCACGGGCTGGATGCACAAGCCAATTGTGGTTACCATCCAAAATGGTTTTCGGACACTTATATGAACATTTCAACTCGCCAGGAATTTGAATCTCTGATACCCACATCAGAATTTCAAGAATTGACAGTTTATTGTAACCAATCTTTGGATGATACCTCATCATGCCAATCTTGCATCCGTAAATTGTCAAGTGTTGAAAAAAAATATCTTCTGGTTAGTCCTGACGATGATCAAATTGAAGATGCTTCTGATTGTCTATTCATGTATGCAGCTGCTTTTAACAATGAACTTGGACCGACTGATATTACAACAGCGAAATGCTTATTCAAGATTCAAGTTGATTTGCCTTTAAGCTCTTACAAGAAGAAGAAATCTGTAGTTTCAGGTATTGTTTTGGGTTGCATAATTGGAGTTGTCGGTGCTTCTGTTTCAGTTTGGTTTTTTTGGATGCTGCATAAGAAACGCGAAAAGCAAAGAATGAAGCTTTTTCTTAATTATAAAAATGATGACAGTAGTTTAGAATTGGGATTAGGAGAACTGCAGAGGAGAAGCACTAATCTACTGAAATTTAGAATGGACGAAATCCGCGTTGCGACAATGAATTTCTCAATAAAAAATCTAATTGGAAAAGGAGGGTATGGAAATGTTTACAAAGGAGTATTACCAGATGGATCTCAAGTTGCGTTTAAAAGATTCAAGAGCTGCTCAGCTTCTTGTGACGCGACATTCGCACATGAAGTAGATATCATTGCAAGTGTTAGACATGTAAATCTTGTTGCTTTAAGAGGGTATTGTACTGCAACAGATCCAATGGAAGGACATCAAAGAATTATCATATGTGATTTGATGCATAATGGTAGTCTATATGATCATTTATTCTTATCAGGAAACCATAACAGGCTGAGTTGGCCAATTCGGCAGAAAATTGCGCTTGGAACTGCTCGCGGGTTAGCTTATTTACACTATGGAGTACACCCTGCCATTATCCATAGAGATATAAAAGCCAGTAATATACTTCTTGATGATAAATATGAACCAAAAGTTGCTGATTTCGGCCTGGCAAGGTTCAATTCTCAAGGAATGTCACATTTAAGTACAAAAGCTGCAGGCACTCTTGGTTATGTTGCCCCCGAATATGCATTATTTGGAAAATTGACGGATAGAAGCGATGTTTATAGCTTTGGAGTTGTGCTACTCGAACTTCTAAGCGGAAAAAAAGCATACGAAACTAATGGTAACGGAGAAGTTTCTCTTTTGACAGATTGGGCATGGTCTTTGGTCAGACAAGGAAGAGCATTAGATATAGTAGAAGAGAACATGCCTGAAATGATTTCCGAAGAAATGATGGAGCAATATGTGTATATTGCTGTTATTTGTGCTCATCCAATATTGTTTGCAAGGCCAACAATGTATCAGATTGTCAAAATATTGGAATCTCTTCTGCACTTAGTTTCCTCTAATCTTTAACACAAAAAGTAGTTTTAATTGTTTGATAGAGTTAGTTAGTCCATTCTAATAATTTTTTAGATAATTATTTTTTCTTGTAATTAAAAGAAATTAGTCTTATTTCATTTTTTCTTAAAAGAAGTCTTATTTTAATTGTAAGTTCGGACATAAAGAAAAGTAGTTTTTATTCTATCAAAACCCTCCATTTCCAGTGGAAACCTTTAATTTAACATATAATTTAGTTTTGTTAGGATGATGAGAAAGATATTCGAGCAACTTCGATGTGAAGGACAAAGACACCATTTAGGTAACAATAGAGGACACATTGTCTCTCATATATTGCATGGCGTTTTTTTTTTTTTTTTGACATAGGTATGCACAAGCACATACAACTCACGCACGTAAAGGGATTTTTTTTCTATTTATTGACTCTAACTAGCTTCGATTTTACATCATTTGGGCCACTTCATCAATGCTCTACCACCTAACATGCGTAACTTATGGACAAAGACACGTAGATGAATATTTTGAGTTTTGGAGGACCTTTAGTGTCCTTGAGAAACATTTAAGACACGTTTAATATACAAATAAAAATTTGACGTGTTCTACTTTGTTTTGAAGTTGAAAAAAAATTGTTTATTTATTTTAGCATTCAATAAAGTGTTTATTTACGTTGTATACTATAATAACATTTCTTAATAGAGAACATTTATAAACACGGGCCCAGCCCGATTAATCCAATAAAAAAAAGCAAAAAAGTTAAAAATTTTAAATAATTTTTATGAAACTTAAAATGCGTCGGGTTGAGAAAAAGCAACAATTTTTTGTCCCTTTCATAATTGGAGAAACAAGGGTATCCAACCCGACTTTGTGCAATCCTAGTCGCACATGAATATTACACCACATTCATGTGTGAATATTCTTAGGGCTTGTTTGGTAAAAATAGCTGTTTAGGTAGCTGTTAATTGTTGAAGTAGGTGATAATGCTTTTAATTAGCAGCTAGCGTTCAGCTTTTTATATAACTGTTTAAAAGTAATGTGTTCGGTTAGAGTTCAGCTTTTTATATAGTTGTTTAAAATTAATGTGTCCGATAAGAGTAACTGTTGAATTAGCTGTTGACGGTGAAATGACAAAAAAAGTAATATATAATAGATGTGATAAATAATCCTTTTATTGTTAATATTGTATTCATAGTAAAGCAATATAGTGTGAATTAAATTAATAATTTATTTTTAATATTATACATTTATTTAATATTTAAAAATAATTATTTTACATAAAAAAGGTCATAAAACCAATTTATATATAGAGTGAAAAAATTAATTAATAAATGGTTTTGAAAAAAAAAAAAGCACATCTATATAATTCTAGCTCATACATCAATTCCCTTCTAACTCTTCTAAGTTCTAAACAGTACAATTAAAACATATATTTTTCCTAGTCAAAAAATTTACTTCTTCCCAATAGACTAATATTATAATATAAACAAACTATAGCATAATGTTAGATGTCAAAATTTTGAATATTACACCTTTTGCCCCGTACTGAAGGTCGATGCATTTTACCCCCAAATAATTATGTTTCTGAACGGTAAACTGGAAAAAAAAAAAATCAACATTTATTGGATTTTTAAACTTTCATTTAAGTTTCTGAAATCTAATTCGTTCAACTCTATTAGGGTCTATTTTGCAGGGAAACTCAATACTGCTGTCGTATCTGTGTATTGAAACTGTTACTGTTGCAAAAACTCAAGGAAACTTGTCGTCGTCCGATACGTTTTTGGCCATTTGATAATTACAGAAAGTTTGATACAGGCATTCACCACAAATTTCATTTCCACATGACTAAATCCTTACATTCATTATCAGTAGTTGAGGCTTCTGTTGAGAGTTGTTCTACTATTCTCAGAACAATATCAGCTCGGGTCACACCTCCAACAACATCAAGGTTAGATAAAGCATCGCAATTCGGTGTAGGGATCCCAGACCCACCGCCAAACCTAGACTTTGTGCACCATTATCTGATAAAATTCTGGCCAAGTAATAATAGAAATAGCGTAAGACAATCCTATCTTCACATTGTTGAATCAACTGTAAAATTGAAGAGAAATATATATTATCCTCCATCTATTTTGATATTTTTTTATTGCAATTGCTTCCAATAACCAATTTTAGTAACAATCAAATCAATCAACGGGCATTAACTGCTGTGAAAACCGACCATCACATTTAAATACCA
>CATIWJ010114653.1:0-11352 GCA_949640765.1 Croton laevigatus
CTCAAGTAACTCTATGGCTTACCTTTTCATCTACAGCAAGGGCAGCATGTACAAAGTCACTTCCATAAGAAGATGCATTAACTGCTTCTTCGATCTTTCTTGACTCAAATTCAGATTTGCAACGTGAAGTGATGAACTCCACAGACCCTATTGATGCCTTCAACAACTTAAGGCTCCCAGCTTCTGACTACAAAAATTAAAAACTTGAGCTGTCACTGCTGCTGAAGACAGATAAATCTTCTTTTGAATAAGTGTAAATAACAGAAATTAATTTTCTTCATAAACATTTAATCCATAGAAGATTTGAATTCACCTTCCTCACTGAAATTAAATGTGCTTTTTAAAAAGAAAGTACCTCCATGTTATTCAGAGTTGCACTAAGACCTCTACCAGGAAAGTACTCAAAACTTTCAACCGAAACAGAAGGTAGGTCTTTGCCCATACTATGATCTACAACTGCTCTGTGAAAAGCAAAAGAATGATTATAAGTACATTCAAGAGAATTTAGCATATTAGATAGTTAATAACTTCAATGGTGGATGATGAAACTATACTTAATTCAAAAGACAAGCAGTTACAGACATGACATGCATCAGTTAGAGATTGAAACTAAGATCTTTGCTTCTTTTGAGATTTCATAAATAGAACAGGAATCAATTGTAAGCACTGAAATATTTTCAATGATGAAAAACCTGAAAAGTATCTGGAGTCAAATTTATAGGCCTAATGCATAAATTAGCTCTTGAACTTCAATAAATTCCTCCAGTGGAACCCTTAACTATGTGAGACACCAATTTAACTCTTGAAGAATACAAAATAAGAAAAATTTAACACCTGAAGAATACAATAACAATCAATTTAACACCTACAGGTTATAAGCCACATAGATGCAACTTAGTTACACGCTTCAGGTTTCAGGAATTCGCTGAAAGTTCACATGTTTAATTATGTTTTCGGCCTCAAATGAATAAGGTGTGTTAGGCAGTAGACAGATGAACTACAGTTGAGTTAAAAGCATGCTGCGAACCAAATGGTGAAACTAATTACAAACCAATGTCACAAAAATAATCCTACTTGATCACATGGAAAAGCAATTAATTAGTAGCTTACAAATTCAACAAGATTACCTTCCAATAGGGTGAGTAGTACCCTTTTCCATGGCAGCAGCTACAGCAAGAGCTTCTTTCTCACAGTCTGGAGTGCAACAAGGAGTGACATCTGTATGCTTGTTTCCTATTCTATGTCCATATATTGGTTCAATTGCTTTAAACATAAGCCCTCCAGTTGTCAAAGTTCCAGTTTTGTCAAATGCAATCGTGTGGCAGGAGGCTAGAGCATCTAAAACTTGGCCTCCTTTAAGCAATATTCCCTAAAGACAAAAATTAGTAGGGTTGTCAAATTGACTTTCGTCACATACAGTATGTTTTCAGCTCTAATTAGCTTCAAAACAGGGAAAACAAATCTTTGCTGACCACTTGATTTTTCCAAAGAACAATTTCTTATTTTCAACCTTTTCAGATAAGGTAGTCCTTTATGCTTTAGTTTTTTCATAAATTGAACATGCAGAACCTAGTTTTATCTAAATATAGGTATCCAATGGTTGACGAAGAACGAGTCTTTGTGTGGTATTATCCGGTAAACTGACATAAAAATTAAAGAACACAGAAACATAACATATGAATAGGTGACTCAAACTAAGTAACCAAGCAGTTAATAGAATTAACAGTATCCTGAGAACAACACTATTACAGATCCAGCTCGTGAAGAAATAATTTTTCTACATTTTTAAACTTACAAAAATGGAAATAATTTCCACGTCCAAAATAATCAAAATCATTCTATATAATTAAGAATGTTGAAGTTCAATTGTGATTCGAGTACTTAGAGGTAAACACCTTTTTTGCACAAGAACTAATAGCAGTTGCATATGCCAGTGGAGCTACAGCCAAGGCACATGGTGATGCTGCCACCATGAGTCCCAATGCTCTGTATATTGATCCTCTGCAGACTGCATTGTAAACCAGGCACCAGCAAAGAAAGAAAAATGTTTCAAATTGAACACTATTGTATATGCTTTCAAGAGTTCAATCTAGATAAAGAGGATAAAGCCAGAAAATATGCAAATGATAAAATAGAAAGGAACTTGGCATTTTCAACAGTGACACTGGGACAAACCAGAAGAATTTTCCTACCCTGCAGATACTTAATGTTCAATATAGTTTTATATCCCTGGGTTATCATGCTTGTAGAGTTGAAATTGCTCCTAGGTAAACCATGTTGCACTTTTTTCATATCAAGATCTCCTACTACTTTGGCAATATATGCTGAGGGACTTAAAACTGCAACATCATGTCTGTATATTTCGAACAAGGGCTTTGCAGTTTCAGGCAGACTAGTAGGCTAAATAAGCAGCTTTTCAACAAGTTATCTCCAACAAATTTGAAATATTTAGGATAAAAACTTAAGCGATTTTTTATACAGGACAACTCATTATTTATTCACATTACCATAAATATGTCATGGTCCAGCAAGGATCATTAATGGTATGCATAATGACCAGCTAATACAACATAAGAATTAATGAGTTTGTGGACATAATCAATACCATAAGGAACTTCAAAAGAAGCACTAAGAATGATATTTAAGTGCATTACCAAAGCTAAAAACTTATTCTCCAAGTTACCTGACGTGCTAATAAATGGCCACTTGAAAAGAAATGGTCCGAGCAGAGCAACAGCAACAGACAAACCTACAACCACTTTGCTATAACGCTCACCAAACTCATCCAACCACTTTTCAAGCTTTGGTTTATTTAGCTGTGCTTCTTCAGTTAATTGTACTATCCTATTCAATGTTGATTCTTTCCACATTTTTGTGGCCTGAAACAAATTCAGGAAAGGAAAATAAAAATTCAAGCAAGTAAGCAGCATAACAGAAAAAATAAATTTTCTTTTGAAAATAAAAATGGTAGGAACAAGTAGTTAACCTTTCATTCAGAACTCAACACCATTTTTATCAATTATTTTTGAAAATAAATCAGTATGAAAAAGCAAGGAACACCAACTTCCCCTCGTTACAATTACGAAGGAATTAAAATAGATCGCACACCTTTACAATCATTCTACCATCCAAATTCCTTGCACCACCAGGTATATTGTCACCAACTTTCGCTTCTACAGGTTTGATTTCACCAGTCAAATGCTCAATGGTAATTGTAGCAAAACCTTGGTAGACTTCACAATCTACCGGCACAGCCTAAACAAAATAACAGCCCCAGTTATGAAACCAGTGGTTCAGATTTTTCTCATTTTTCACTTGCATTGCGAATATGTTGCAGCAGGAAGTATGATGACGTAAAGAACACAGTCACTAGAACTGATGAAATTTAGTGAACTAATCTAGTAAGTGTGGAAATGGGCATGCATTCTCAATAGCTTAATGTTCATGGAAAAGTACAGTCAAAGTCAGTGGTGATGCTTCTCCATCTTGAAAGAAGTATCAATAATATTGCAACTAAATTCTAATATTTCCCAAAAAATAAGATTACAATATGCCATCACAGACCTCACCAGTTCCAACCAAAATATATGAGCCCACTTTTACTTCATGCACTGGGACACTATTATATGACAAATCAGAGAGGTCTGGTTGTTTGTCATCATTTACATCCAGCACAAGAGCAGAATCTGGATGATTTTCCTTCAACTCCTTAACATCTACCACTGAGCGGCTGGTGAAAAACTCTTCAGCTGCAAAAAGTTGTGTGTTAGGTATGTAATTTAGCAGAACAATAAAAATAACAATTAGTGATACGTTAAAATTAAGTATTCACCAATATGAGCCAGATTGAACATCGCGAGAAGTAAGCCTCCTTCCAAAGCATTGCCCATAAATAATGATGCAAAGGCTGCAAGAGCCATCAACACGTGAATATTTACCTTCCCACCAGTAATATCAATGAGAGCATCAAAGGATGCTGAGACCTGACATGCAGAGTAGCATACGGTTTGACATATTATTAGCAAAAGTTGAAATAAATCTTGTACAGTGGTTAAGCAGTGAGGAAACTAGGTTCTTTGAAAAACAAAAAGCAGTATCCTCTATCTGAATTGCTCTATGTAAATGATGGCAAAGGAACAAAAGAAGAAGACATATATACAGATCACATAATATCCAAAAAGCAAAAGGACTGAGGATCAGTTTGGTTTCGAAAGGTCTAGGAACAAAAAAGGACATAAAAATCTTCCGATTCTAACATTTTCATTCCAATTTCATATTTAAGCTTATTATACACGTTTTAATGGTAAATAAATATGAACTTCTTTTATTTCAAACGGCAATGAAGTTCTACATTAGTATTCGCATTCCATTTACATTTCTATAGCAGCTTACCAGATTTTGAAATTTGAATCCAGATTCCGATTAATTAACAGAAAAAAGAAAGAAAATAAATTCCACGGAAATTTGAAAAGATATAGTACTGAAAATTTTACCCCAACGAGCGGGAAAGCGATAATCAAGAAGGTGTTTTGAAGAGGCTTGACTATTGGCTTGGGCACCAAGTAAGGACAAGCAGCAGCTGCCACAAACAAGGCCGCAGAGGAACAACACAGGTGTAAATGCTCCCTCAGCAAGTTGGCTAGGTCCATCCACCTCACTGCTTTTGCAAACGTAATAAAGCCTTTCTGAGCTCCGGTCAGCTCCACGCCATCTCCGTGGTGATGATGGTGGTGGTGGTGGTGGTGATGATCGTCATGGTGGACGCCTTGATCGTGGTGATGTTTAGATTCAGCGAAGCAACCAACTGTTTGTCTATGGAGATTGGAGAAATTGCATGGAGAATATATGGATTTGAGATGAAAACTGGAAGAAATGAAAGTTGTGTGAAAGATAGGACTGAGCGAGTTGACTCGTCGTCGCCGCCGTCGTTTAGAGCAATTCAGTAAAGGGAGGTCGGTCACACCGATTATCTGACGGAAAGCGGTGGTTTCCATGGTAAAGTTGGAGCTTCAGCTCATTATCAGCACAGATCACCAATATGAGCAAATTTGTGTTAGTTCTCCAATTACAGAAGAATATACAGCGCACGAAAATTGGGGAGGAAGAGAGAGAGAGGGGTAATAGAATCGACACTATGTGCTCATGACCCGAGCCATCATCAGCCACTCGAGTTTCCGGCCCATCCTAACTAACTATATTGAACCGTTAAACTTCACTACATATTTTTAAGAGTTAATTTTAGTCCACGAGTTTAATGTATTAGACACCTTAATTCTTTAATTTTCAATATTATTTTTTTAATCACTTTATGTTATTACATTTAAACATTTTAGTCTTTCTAATCATTAAAACTATTAAATCCATGTGAATTTCTAAAAATGCCTCATTTAAAGAATCAAATTGAATTTTGCTACTCATTTTCAACCTCTAACAAAAAGGAGTAAAATGAAATTTTTCACTCTCAAAACTCATCTTCAATTTCTAGTGGTAAACTAAGCGAATAAGAATACCAAATTGAAGCTCTCAATGTAAGGACTCATAATTTGTCCTTATTTTTAATATTCGTCCACGTGGAAGCCATGATGTATGCAGTTGAAGCTTCGGGTTGTGCAACCCATATTCCGATCCAAGACGTTCTCTCTTTCTAGCCAATGAATAGAGACACACTTGGTACGAATAGACTCTCTGTCACTTGGACTTTCATCTAGTGGTCTTAGATCGTCATAAACTGGTCATTTCATGATTAAATTTTGGGGTTGCCCGAAACTAATTTCACGATTTGAGGTTGTTTATAGCGAGGATTGAAGACAGGTTGGTGTCGGTGGATAGGGCTGTAACTAATACACTCATGAATAATTCATAGCCCAACTCGTTAAATGCTCATTCAGGTTTGTTCGTTTTGATAAACAAGCCAAGCTCAAGATCAAGCTTAATAATTGAGCTCGTTTAACAATCGAGGTGGCATATAGTTCAAAATATTATTTAAGATTAAATCATTTATGTTATGCAGTTAGCCATCAAGATATTGTCCATGCATCGCCTAATTCATTCTACATGTGAGCACACTGTAATGTCGTAAAGTTAACAAAAACACAAAATTAAAGACTACAAGTGAACCAAGTTGGCTTAGAGTTGGACCGTTTGAGAGAATTCTCAAAGTGGATACTAGTCGTTGGAGACGGAACAGTAAGAAATTCCAATGACAAAATTGATAAGATATTGTAAGCATCCTCTGTGTTTAGGGACCCCCTCAAAGGGAGTGATCGTCTCGCACATGGTCTGATAAGGATCACCTTCCACCAAAATAGAGGAAGGGGTCGCCTTTTTTACCTCAACCTCCTAGTCCAACCTTGACCTCCTCCCTAGGTTGGGAGACTAGACCCCGAAAATCCAAGAAAATGCTTGGGCTCCGAGATTCAAGGAACCCAATAGACTTTAATGGATCGAAGTTTTTGATCTTTCACCACCTTGGACTCTCTATATATAACCCTCGTTCGGCACAAATTAAGACTAATCGAAACTTAAACTTTCCTTAGTGTGGTGAGCGTGGAATGAAGTTGATTGGACAATCTTCAGGTCGCTTGCCATTAAAAGTCATGAATTCAGAGGAAAGAGCAACTACTTAGGACCAACAGCCCGTAAGTCCCAGTTTCCCTTAGCCTCTCCCTTCAGGGGCTAGCACGTCGTTACCATCTGGAGCAGAGTCTAAACCACCTTTGTACACCTCACCATCAAGCTTTCTACGCTGATGCCCGAAAGACTATACCTTTTCAATGGGAGTAGACAAACCTCAATCTTTTTACCCTAATTCGCCCGCTACTTTTCCCCCAAACACCTCACATTTTACAGTAGCCACAACCCCTTCTTAACCATTCAACCAAGAAAAATTACTTGGTCTACTTGGCCAAGTCCTACAGTATAATCCTCAGTTATTGAACCTTAATCAATGAAAAATTACAAGCACCCCCTCCGCCTCAAGCAACAAGAGTATCTGGGGGTGAAGGTTGCTTAAGGCCCAACCAAAGCGATAGGTTAGCGGATGATAGGGATGAAGATGAAAATGCTGGGAGAGAAAATGACGAAGGCGAAGATGTAGAAGAAAACTTAATGGAGATAAGAGGTTATAAGTAGGGCTGGCAAATGGATCAGGTCAGGTCGACTTGATTTGCTTTTTAGCGGATTAAACGGGTTTCGGGTTGGTCAACCTCCAACCCTAACCTGATCTGTTTTGGTAAACGGGTTGAAGGGGTCAACCCTAACCTGATCTGTTCAGGTTTCGAGTTAACCTGACCTGATCTGCCTTTTTTTTAAAAAAAATAAATGGGTTAATCCAACCTGTTTGACCTGCTAATTAGGTCGACCCTAACCCAGCTAACCTGCTTCCAGTATAAATCAGAATATTTTTATACATATTTTCATTGCATATTTCATACTTGTAAATAACAATAAATCAGTGAGTCTCAACGTAAATAACAATAAATACATAATGAAATACTGAAATTGACATAAGGGAAAAGTTCATAGGTAGTGAATGTTGAAATAGAATCCAAAAATAAATGAGCTGCCTTCTTGAAATTTCGAGTGGACATGCAATATAAGCCCTGATACACCTTCGGTCAGTTCTTCCTTTCCCAATCACCTCCCTCTTCAAACAAGCTGGCAATAAATTTAAAACACAAACAATAAAACATACTGGAAATGCAACCACAAGAAAAGTATTATTTGGAAAATAATGTTTTACTTACTTCTTTGCTTTGTCAATGCTATTGGAAACGAGATCAAAATTCATATGTGATTAGTATTAGAGCACCAACAACAATTTAACAAAGGATTTACCAAGCATTTAAGAGCTCCATAACAAAAGTAAGACTAGCAAAATTACATTACAAATCTTGTCTACAAGATAAATACACAAGAGACCTCAAACATCAACTCACAAGATTTGTTCATTCATTTAATACTTTTTCCCTTTTTTTTATCTTTTAAATTGTCCAGGGCATGTTTTTCTAACTCAAAATCCTTTTAGATTTGAAGATCCTGATTAGATATTAATTTTGGAGATCTTAAAATTATATTAAAAAAATATATGATATTTCAACAGTAATCAAAGTTTTTCAAATATAAATTTTATATAATAAAATCTCGAATTCCTCATGAACCAAATTAAAAGAAAGAAAGAAACCCCAATTCAAAAGTTGCTTTCAAGTCCCATATTTCTCTATAGCCAACTAAACATGAAATATAATACTCTATAACAAGTGAACCAACACTTCTCATAAAGGAAGTCATCTTACACATGCTCACGAGTTACTTTACATTTATAAAGGAAGAAAATCTCATAAAAATTGAGGACACAGCCCCTTCTAAGTCATATCTGCTTTCTTTTAGCTAACATTTTTTCATATGCTTTACCAAAGAGAAGGAAGAAATGGAAGATAATGAAGAAAAAGCCAATATATTGAAGCACAGATCAATAAAGCATAGATCAACATTAAAGGAAAAACTAAATTTATAGTGAAACACATATCAACAAAAAAACAAAAAGCTAAAGTCCAAGACGAAATCAATGAAGCACAGATCAACAATCAACAAAAAAATTAAATAAACCTTACATTCTAGTCCAGATCGAAGACCACAAACGTAGATCGAAGACCACCAACGCAGGTCGAAGTTGAAACAGGACGATTTAGTTGCAGACGTGTTGTAGAGAGAGCGAAAGAGTGGCGGAGGAGATGGGTGCTTTAGGTTATTAGCGGCTGGTCTAGTCTGGTGGTGAACAAGAGAACAAAAATGAAAGGGAAAGGCAAAGTTGAAGAAATGAGTTAGGTTAGGTTAGCAACATCGGTAGAGAGAGTTAAGAGAAAGGGAAGAGATGAGTGTAGGCGGCAGAGAGAGAAAAGAATTACGATAGAGAGAGAGAGAGAGAGAGAGATATATATATATATATATATATATATTGCATTACAGTTTAAAATCTGTTATAAAGCCATGGTGTCCTCATTTAAAATCAAAAACAGGTTCCAAAGTCAAAAAGGAGAAACACTTCTCCTCCAAACAGATCTGTCAAAATCTAATATAGTCATTCCAAAACCAATTCAGTGGCACGAAATATCATTTCCTGAAGAATGGATCCTTGAAGGAGCTGTCCAAGCTGAGATCCAAACTCCTGTTCCAAATACCCAAGTCAACCAGATTACCCAATATCAGGATGGCATGGTCAAAATCAGCTTTGATAGGGAAAATAGGAGTTCTAGATCTTCGGATATCTCCTCCTTAAGATCTCTAAATTTAGGAAAGATTTCTAGATTTCCTTCTATAAATCAAGTTGAGGATCAGGTTGATCTTCAAGCAAAACCCCCTCATGTGATCTATGCCACAGAAGCAAATCTTCCTCCTGTTATGATCCCAACTGGCCCGAGATATTCTACATCAGATATACCTCACAGTAATTTACAAAATGTAGATTACAGTACCAGTATAGCCCAACCAGTTTACACTGGATTAAACACAAGAGGTCGTCAAAACCCATCTCCTCCAGGTTCACCAACACCTTCAGCTATTACCGAAAACATTGTTAATGAACTGAATGTCTTGGAAAGAGAATTTGAAATTAATAAAACATATCTTCATAAAGATTTTTATGCATCTCATAATTTAGAAAAAAGAACATGGTTATTCAAACATTTTCTAAATCAGAGAGATAAAATTCAAAAACAGTTTTATGATTTTGTTCATCAACATAAAATCAATATTTTGTTCTTTGATTGGTTTGAAATATATGTTTCAGAAAATTGTATTGCATATCCTTTCAAATCTGTAAAACCTGTGACTATTCGTAAAATAACTCCATCTTGGGAAACAACTAATGGACCTGTTGAGTCTGATCATCCTCCCCTTAGGAAAATCAATTTTTCTTATAGTGGCCAGACTGTAGAAGCATGTCCTCTTAAAATCCCTCAAGACGATGAGTCTGTAAATCTTAAAAACATTGTCCTTCAAAATAATTTCACAAACTTAAATCTGAACACTTTAGGAAAACAGCTTTCTAGGTTAGAAAAACACTCCAAGAAATCTGTTGAAACTACTGTGTCACAGGAATTTCCAGAGAAAAAGCTAAAAAACCCAATCTTTAAACCATACCAAATCTCTAAAACTGCCCAAGAAGAAGTAAAATCAAACAAAACCGAGTTTCTTCAAGCTATCAAAACCCAGTTAAGTAGAATAGAACCTTTAAATTCAACCCAAGTTGTTCCTGAAACTCCTCCCGAGACTCATCAAAGTATAACTATTTTAGAAAGACCTGAAGTATCTGATGATAATATATGTCATAATAAAACCCCTCAAATTGCAAAACTTGTTTGGCAAAATTCGGATACTAAACCTAGAATTCCAGATCTAGATTTAGGAAACCAACCAAACATGGTAGTTCAGCCGAAGTTCGATGCTAGTTCAATTTATGAATGGAACATTGATAATATGTCTGAATACCAAATCTTGAATCTGTTACAGCAGATGACAATGGCATCAAATGCCTACAAAACCCAAACTGGAACCACAGATAAAACTGTTGCAGAACTTATTATTGCTGGTTTCTCTGGCCAGTTAAAAGGATGGTGGGATTTCTATCTTACCAAGCAACAACAGTTGGATATCCTTCATGCTATCCAAACTGGAGAAGAAGGAGAACCAATTTTAAATGAAAGAGGTGAACCTATTCAAGATGCGGTCTCAACTCTTATCTTTACCATCTCCTTACATTTCATAGGTGATCCCTCACATCTTAGAGATAAAAATGCCGATTTACTGTCAAACATTAGGTGTAGAACACTTAGTGAATTCCAGTGGTACAAATCAACCTTTATCACTAGACTTATGCTTAGGGAAGATGCTAACCAGCCTTTCTGGAAAGAAAAATTTCTTGCAGGTCTTCCAGCCGTACTAGGAGAAAAGGTTAGAAATAAAATCAGAGAAGTCTCTGGTAGCCAAATCATTCCTTATGACCAACTCACTTACGGAGAATTGGTCAGTATCACACAAAACCAAGGTCTTCAAATCTGCCAAGATTTGAAACTCCAAAAACATCTTAAACAAGAACTAAAACAGTCAAAAAAGGAATTAGGTTCCTTTTGTAAACAATTTGAATATTCTTTTGGTAAAACCCAGGACTGTAATGGAGAATGCAAAAACCAATCCAAAAAAGTTTCAAAACCTAATTCAAAATCCAAAACTCATAAGACTTACTATAAGAAACCTTATAGAAGATATAGAAAGCCCGACAAAACACCAGAACCTGAATCTTCAAAAACCAACCTTAAAGATGTTACTTGTTATAAGTGTAATAAAAAGGGTCAC